>PVKM010015032.1:11444-28456 GCA_004027735.1 Carollia perspicillata | reverse complement strand
AAATCATTTGTTTAAGGTTGCACAACTAGTAATGAGTGAAGCCTGGATTGGAACTCAAGCAGCTTGATTTAAAAGCTCCAAGTATATGCTATTCTAGAACGAGATCAGGTGAGATTGTATGGTAAACACGATTAGATTTTAATGGAATTCACAACATCATGACAAAGTAGTGTAGACAAGTAACTATCTACAACTCCTATATTTGAAATTCACAGGTAATTAAAATACTAAGGAACGTTTTACTTAACTCAAGTCATCATGGATGTACATTAATGATACATGAGAATAGGTAATAGAATCTTCACTAGAATGAGAAGTCGACATTGTTGATGTCTTGGATTCATTTAAATTCATTCTGTTATCATTTGTTCATTCAACACACAATTATTTTATTTTCACTGTGTCCCAGTTACAGTGTTAGCAATACAGAGATCATGTCCTCATGAATTTATAGTCCATTGGTGGACACAGTCAATAAATAAGCAAATACATAAATGTATATACTGTTATAATATTTCTTGGAGATTAGTACTATGAACAAAAATGAAGCAGACTAATCGTACAGTGTGAAAGCAGAGGGATATTTTAGAAAGGGTGTTCAAGGATTCTCTGGGGAGATAAATTTGAAAAAGACATGAATGAAGTGAATGAACAAAGTTTCCAAATACATGGAGGAAAGAAAATAAAAAGTGTAAATGTATTGAGTTCAGAAAACAATGAGAGGAGCATTGAGAGGTAGGTATGTGTGTGATCATAGAAGATCTACTAGAACATGGTATGAGGTTCCTGTGGTTAACCAGATGGAAAGCCATAAGGAATTGTTGACATTACAAGTGTCATAATTGGATTTTTTAAATTAGAATGATATCAGCTACCATGGGATAGCTCCTTAGCTTAAGGTGCTAGCAGTGGAGATAAAGAGAAGTAATCTGGTTTAGATACATTATAAAGGCAGAGTACAGTATAATTGCTCATGATTTAGGATTTGGATTTTGGTTGTAAAAAGAATACTCCAAAGTTTTTGGCTTGAGCAACTGGATGATTTGTGGTGCCAGTTTGGGGGTGGGGTGGAAATAGGAATAATTTTCTATTTTAGAAGCTTTAAGTGAGAGATTATTAAAGATTCAACTGAAGATAGAGATTTGACATCTTTGGGAGTTATCAAAATAAATAGATGGTTTCCAAAGTTCTCAGACTGAATTGCAGTGAGGCAAAGATTGAGCTCTGGCTTGTTCCAGTACCTAGTAGTGAAGAAAAAGAAGAAAACTCAGAAAAATGAATCTGAAAATAACAAAATAAAATTAATACTGGGGATGTGTAGTGTCTTAGAATTGAAGAGAGGAAAATGTTTCAAGGAGGAGGGAATGCTTATGTCAAATGCTGCTAAGAAGTTGAGTAAAAATAGGACTAAGTGTAGACCATATAACCATAGGATTTATCAGCTGGAGATTACCATTACCCTTTCACAAAGGATTTCAGTGGAAAGGCTGTGATCAAAGACATAAGAGATCAAGTGAAGGCAGCGAATGTAAACCTTTTGAAAAATGTTGCCAAAATGCAAGCAAAGAAATTGGGCAGCAACTAGATGGCACATAAGATACAAAGAGTTTTCTTTTTCCTTTCTTGGGAGTTATTATAGAAGGTTTGTGTATAAATATAAATGATCTGGTAATCAAAGAAAACTGAAATTTATGTTTGAAAGAGAAGAGATAATTGAAAGAACAGAGTCCTTATGATGAGGAGGAGCATGGGTGCACATAAGTGAATGGGGTTGACCTTAGTGGATGCCGGGACTTTCCCTTCCTTGTAACAGAAAGGAAATTCAGGATATAAGTACAGATGATGGCATGGTGATAGATGAGGTGGGATGTGGACAGAGATCTATTTTGATTGCTTCAGTTGGCTCACTGAACAAAGCACATGGTCATTATCCAAGAGTGAAGAGTAAAGTGGGTGCTGGAAACTCAAGGATGTCCAAGATGGTGTGCAATAATCCTGGGACTGGGACAGTGAACTTTCTAGGGATTTGTACTAGAATCACAGAGCACTGCTGAAGTCCCAATTGAGATAACTTGTTCCAAATGTCAAATGAGACTAGCCAGCATGGTGGTGTATGCTTTCTACAGTCATGCTGACAATGTGTGTGTAGACATGATGAGGGAAGATAGTTGAGTTTAATAGGATTGAGTTTTGGGTTTTTTGTTTTTTTTCCAAGTAATTCAGGTAAGAGTGCAAGTACAAGGGTTCATATTTTATTCAAAAAATAGATTATAGATAAACCAGGAATCTAAGCTGAATAAAAAGAAAATGAGGAGCTGATTGCTAGTGAAAAAGTGATAGCTCAATGGGTTAGTGGTCTGAAGGGGTAAAGAGGTATTGCAGTGGGACCAATGATTAGAGTAAGTAAGCTGGAAGGCCAGGAGTTAGTGTGTGCATATCTGAACTTATCTAAGACGTCTGATCTTTGAAATAAAGGGAGAATATTGTGTTAGCTGTTACAGGCTTCTGAAGTCACAAGCAGAAGGTCCTGTCACTGTAGCTGCCTGTGCTGAGAGATGACATTTTCCCCTTATTTATTTCAACATATGGATGTGGAGTGCTCATGCAATATGACCTATTAGGTGAAGGAAATTGAACTTTAGTTTGGAGATGGCATTTGTCTACTCCAAAAACAATAATAAGGCTAAAATTTATGCTCTTACATATATGGCCATTCATTGAGATATTCTGCATTAATGTGATATTGAAAGAGTCTAGTTCATAATTCAACTCGGAATAATTTTTTGAAGCCATGAAGGTTTGGAGGACTAATATGCAATGTAACAAATTGTTTTTATACATGGACCTCACAAAACATTGGCACATACCTGAAGTCAATTTAGTAAGAGGTGATTTAACCAGTTTCTATAATTTTGAGACAATGTTTTAGTCAATATCTTACTGGTGCAAAATGAGTCTTGGAATTGATTTGTTCTGTTTAATTTTATCTTAGTGATCTCTATAAATTATAATTTGACTTCTTATAGTTTTTATGTATTTTTAAGCTCCAAAAGCATTACATTTAAAAAAAATGTGTTGTAACTCTTGATTTTGCCCTAAAATACATTCTCAATACATGGAAATACTAAATAATTGGTGAAATATTAAGAAGTTATGATAGTTTAATAAAAATGTTATGGTGTTATCACTTATTTTACCCATGTATAAATAGTATATATGAGCAAATAATTCTTTTTGCAGAATCTAAATGTCAGATTCATTGAACTTAGTTATTTTGGGAAAAGATTCGGTATAATTTTCCTTTTGATACTAAAAAAATAACTTTTATTTCAGAGACTTTAGAAAACAACAATTAATGTAAATATATGCTCATTATAACTTCCTAAATGCATGTACTTTCATCAAAATAATTCTAAATGTTTAGGAATTATAACTGGTTCTTGGCACCAGTTGGTACTTGTGATTTAAAGCGTATTTTTATACAAGTAATATATCCAATGTTTTTATTTTTGTATGATTGTTTTCCTAGCAATCATATGGTTGGATATATTTTATCAAATAAGCAAATGTTAACATTGCTAATTAGTATCTTTTGGATGTCTTTCGATTTCAATGAATTGTAATATGGTTTCCAGAAAATAAATACACTCATCCACATTTAATGTGTACACATACATATGTACAAATTAAATCTTTTCTTTCTGACATCATCATTTGTAGTATCACTCACTTGAAAAGTTGAACCCCAAATGGAAAATGTGGAGAATATAATGGAGAAGTATCAGCATAGAAGCCTACACTCCCCTTTTATGAGGGCTTTGGTATCTTTTGTGATTCTAATTTTGTTGTTTAATCTATAATTGCAGGTTGTGTGTATTCATAGTACTAAGGGGTTATGTGTTTGAATCACAGAATTTTAGAGATTGGAGGAGAGCCTAAGACTTCTCCTGTTTTCTGGAGGAGAAAACTGAAGCACATTGAGATTTGCTCATGGGCCACATAACTAACAAAGGGCAGACTGAACTTAAACTTAGGCTTTCTGACTTTGAGTCTTGTGCTTGTTTCCTGTTGGGCTGGAGCTGTCGCTGCAGGACTGGAAGGGTGTGAGGAAAGAGCCTGATCCCCAGGAAGTTCATCTGGAATAGGGAAGCAAGAACTTTATGACATGCAGCTAGCAGAAAAGCAAAACAAAATTCAGCGGTACTTCAAGTTTGGGGGTGGGGGAGAGTGAATGAAATATGGATAACTTTAAAAGAACATCATATACGGCTGCTAGTACATCAATACATCGCGTTTATTTTGAGCAGTTGGTGACATTTAGAAAGAAGTGAGGGTTCCAGCCATTTTCAGTAGGTGGTCACTTTGACATTTCTGTATAATGCCTCCTTGGGATAATAAAACTTTTCTATTCCTGCTGCTTCCATTTTCATTTTATTCTTTCTGTTCATTTAAAGTAACAATTTAGTAAATCACAGCATATAGGCAAATGCTGGAAGTCAAGTGTTTATACATACTAAAAATTTTGAAGCCTGGATTTTTTTCTGCCTGACAGATGGGAAAAGTATGAGTCATTTCACTGGAATTCTGTAACTTTATTTTTTGAAAAAAATATTTAATAACATTTAAATATTCAGTTTATGTCTAATAAAACAAATCATATTTTTAAATAAGCCCCACAGTTATTATCAAAACAGATTCATGTGGCTTGGCAACTAGCAAAATAACATGGACATCTGTTACTGGGAAAACAAGTTAAACCAAAGTAAATTGAACTGTAGTGAATGTTGTTATAATTTTCTAGTTAATTGATATGTTAAACTACAAATTTATATGACCTAACATCAGCCAGACCTTTGTAATGATGTCCCTTTTACAGCCTGTCATGTTAACCACAGACCTGTTTCAAAGATTCTCCACATTTTTCAAACCCCCAAACATAGACACCACCATCTACCCAGAACCATCTTCTATTTTTATGTAAATATTGCTGTAAGGTAGTTAGTTTGCTCATTTTTCTTATTTTCTCCTCTGTATTGTAATTCCCTTTGATCCTTCTCTACCTCTAAAGAAGTATCTGTACTTCTCTATTTGTGAATTGTCATATATCTTTGCTCTTGATTACACTGATCTTCCTAAGACCTTTTTACATCAATTTACTCTTTGTTAAAAAGTATAATGGAGGTATATCTTAATACTGCCCCTAACTGGGGATTTGGGGGCTCTGGCTCTGGCTCTGCTTATCCCTATCCCAGTCTAGGGGCTTATGAAGCTTTGTCCTTCCCTCTGCCTTCAAGTATGTCTCTGTTTAGCTAGGGCCTTATCCTACTTGCAGAACATGTGAGTATATTGGGGTACAAAAGAAGAAGTTGTCCAATGGTAGTAATTGTGAAGGGAATTCAACCTGCTGAAGATTGGCATGTATCACATAGGTATCTGTAAAAGTGACCTTCACCTTACTACCTGCAGAGTGAAGGACTGCTTAGGCGACCCTCCAGCACAGGCAGTCTCTCCCTCCCACTGTTGTTGATGCACAGGTCTTGCTCTTGGAAGAAGTAGGGTCATCCTATTGACATTTCCATTCTCTCAGAAGACCCATAGGTTTGAAAGTTCCTTTCTTACCTGCCTTATGGGTTCTTTTGACCTTTCAGCCAGAACAAATACTAATAAAGAATAACTGTAAAATGTCACTCTACCTCTTAAAACCATGTTTATGAATAAACTGAATGTCGTGTTCCTTCAGGGTTTTCATTTTTGATCCTTCATGCTTCTCCTGTTTTTCCTTCTTGACAATTTCTGCTCTTGCAACATAAAAGATTTTGCTGTTATGTGGCTATCGATGAAATGGACTTCATGAGCCAATTTGAAAGGCACCACTTTCCTTTCCTTTTATTCCAGCATTGGCCATCTTCCCTCCAAGGTACTTGTGGTTGAATGGGACAGGGTCATGCACAAGTAGTTGTGCACAAAAATGGCAAATTAATTTCATTAAATGGATATATAAAATTGCACCTCTACTCCTTTTTACCGAAATCTTTATCTTTTTATGTTCTAAACTTTTTCTCTGGAATGTTCCAACAAAAGTTGGACAAATAACAGAGTCCTTGAAATTCTTAACCAATAAAGACAACCTATTCTTCTCCTTTCCTATGTTTAACCTATTTTTTTGAGAGTCATAGCTCATGGCTCAACCAAATAAACTCTTCTTTTTTTAATTACAGTTTACAGTCAATATTATTTTGTATTAGTTTCAGGTATACAGCATAGTGGTAGACAACCACATACTTTATAAAGTGCTCCCCCTAATATTTCCAGTACCGACCTGGCATCATACATAGTTTTTAACAGGTTATTGACTATATTTCCTGTGCTGTACTTTACCTCCTTATGACTGTTTTATAGCTACCAATCTGTACTTCTCTCTCTTCCCCTTTTTTACCCAGTCCCTCAACCCCCTCCTCTCGGTCAGCCATCAGTCTGTCTTCTGTATCTGTGAGTCTATTTATGTTTGCTTATATTGTTCTTTATTCCAAATATAAGTGAAATCATATGTCAACCTTTTTCTTCATTCCGAAGTTCTTGAAAAGTGAAGTCTATTTATTGGCTAGAGTCTTCAGTGCTCTTATATTCTGTGTGCTTCTAGAAAATTCCTTGATATGTTTTTGTTGTTGATATTTTAAATAGCTACTTGTTTAAATATCACCAATATGATAGTTTGTGTGACTTTTCATTGAAGTTTTCTACTGCCATTCATATAAGAAAACATCCACACCCAAGTTAGTTCATACTGAAATGCTCTTTATGCATGCGAGGTGAGATGCTCCTGCCTGTAGTCAAGGTTAATTTCTACACTTAATTTCTGGCTCCCATGACCAATACCCTTTTTCTCCACTTCCAAGATATTCCTGCATCAAATGGGCCCCTTTTTCTCTATATCTTCAAACTATCTGGACCTCTCTGCTGGCTCATTAGCTTCATCTCCTTTTCTATGGGATGTGATGCTTGATCTACAAATAGAAGTGTTCTCTAAATTTCTACTTTTACCTCTTGTCTTACCTTGCTTTTTTCAGGCCAAGGATTTATATTTACTTTCAAGGCGTTAATGGCTATCCTTAGTTGGTCATTCTCAAATGTAAATCTAAAGTAATAATACTTTAGTGGTATTATTTTAGCACTACTTTAGTAGTAATACTGAAGTAGTTAAAATGCCTATTAAAGAGAGATCAAAAAGAAAGTAAACGTAAAACTCAGATGTTGCCAAATTATATTATTCTTCCTTAGAGCAAAACAATTTGCTAACTTGAGGCATTCAATACCATAATATTTTAATTTTGCAGTTATGGTTGTTTTTTAGTTTGAAAATAAGCATATATTAAGTCTGACCTATCATAGTAACATGTAGTATAACCTGCGTTTGAGCTGTTTATTCTTGACCACAGCATGGAATTTGTTACTGAGTTTTCCTCACTGTGAATGAGACAAACCTTTCTAAATTATTGAAGTACGTGATTTCTCCAAGGTACCATTTTAGCATGCCTCTTGATTTGGGGCTATATTTAGACCTCCTTCTTTTCACACAATGTTAAATATCTTGTTAAATTCAGGAATGTTTTTCCTGTGGAATTGTCTTAAAGAATCAACATTTTTAACTTGGGCATTAGAATATAAAGAAAGAGCTTCTTTACTCAATAGGAGAAGTAAAATTCACCTTTGCTACTGCATAAATAGAGGTTGGGCAATAGTCAGTGTGCAGTTATTTGTATGGTAAATAATACAATAAATAATAAATAATAATACAAGAACAAATTCAGTGTTTTTTGTGCTCATAACTATAAACCTACTTTTGCCAAACCCTATAATAAATCTTTTCTAAGCAATGGATGTCTGTAATGTCATCCAGAGCCAACATTAAGTATAATTTTAGCAATATCAAAAATTTTAGGTTAATCTTTTTATTAGGTGAAAGTGGTGAACTTAATGGAGGTAAACAGATATAAACTGGCACACCTTCATCTGAGTGGAATTGTAGACCTCAATTCTTATATATGTGGGTACATGGTTAGGAACGTATCATAAGATGAAAGATTATAAAATAATGCTTGGCTTTGAAAAGGCTACCAATTTGCCCAAAGCCACATATTAAAATGTTTTATTCTCTTAAAAATTATAATAATAATTCAGCGACCATTTCAAAAGGAATGCTTAGTGAACAATATGAAGCAGATAAAGTACTGTAGGATCTCTTTAGGATATACTCAGTTTGCTTAATTTCCTCTAGGGAAAAATTAAAGTTGCTCAAATTTGTACCTATTAATGTGTAAGGAGTTAGTTAATGTCAAAAGCTTTACCTCAGAAAACAATTTTCTCAATGGAATTATACATTATACTATATATTCCTGAAAATGGGAGGAATGGTAAGAATTACAATGTTTTAGAGTTCATGTCTTAGTCTTCTAAATTTCTAACAGTATTTACTTAGTTTCAAAATCAATTGCTTTTTAAAAATCATGATTTTCTATGTATTACTATTCCTAGAGAGAACAAAACTATCCCCTAAATACAAATAAAATTATATAGCTACAGTTGATTTCTGGGAAAGAGGGGAGGTAAAATCAAGACAATGAAATAAACACTGGCTTCACATGACAACTTTTTCTTGCTGTTAGGAATGACAGCACTTGCTTCTCAAATAATAAATGAAGGGGCATTTGGCAGCACTTGAATGTCAGGACCTTTGACACAGAGCTGGTAAACTGACTGAGAGTTGGCATGTTTGAAAGTACCTGTTTTAAACCATAGTAATTTTTTAAAATAAAAAAAATCAGAATTAAAAAAAAACAGGTCTATTGAAACAACATGCCAAAAAAGGATTTTAAAAGTAAAATCAGGCCATTGTTTCATATACTAGAAGTAAATTATTGAAATTAATGGAGAAATCAAGATTTCAAATCTCAGCAGTAATAGGAAATGATGTAGTCTGCTTCTTATAGACCAAGGGAGGAATCTGTTGCTGACACCAGGGGGTGCTCAAATTTTAAACCGCATTATTTGGTGCCTGGCACTTCAGGATCTGCAAATCATAGGTCCTTGTATATTTATGGGTGAATGTCTCAGGAAAGGTTTCTAGACCTCTGTTGTTTCATCACAGGTTCTGATTCAGGAGCAGCAATATACACATAAAAATTCCTAAAGAAGAACTATTCCTCGTGATAGTTCCCCTGGGGTCAGTGGTGGCATAAATGTATAAATTCATGATAAATTTAGGTTCCAAGATACGAATAGATTTTTTACTTTTTATTCAGCATAAATTCATTTAGCAATTGACAAGTGGACTTACTAGGTTTTAGATGAATTACTAGGCTAGATAGCTCTGAGTAGGCCATAAAATGTTTTTTCTTTAATTTTTCTCTTATTTTTTTAATTTTATTTTTTAAATTTGAATATATTTTAGTTTATCCTTTATGAATTTTATTTATTTATTTTTCATTTCTTAATTGTTGTTCAAGTACAGTTGTCTTCATTTTCACCCCACCATGCCCCACCCCCACCCCCATTTTAAAAAAAATGTAAGAGAAATTGAACAGGAGCATTATATCAAAAAATAAAACATAAAATATAGCCATTTTTTCCAACACGTTTTCACTAGTACCTGAAACAATGCTTATCACCTAATAGTATTCATTATATATTTATTGGATGGATGAAGATGATAAATACCATAAGACAATGACAGTGTTCCAAGTGTTTAAAGGGTGGGTGGTAGTATATGAGGTTTGTGGAATGCTTCTTGCGTCACATACCTGGCTATTGCTCAGTGCTGTGTTTAGAGGTGGTGAACATGAAACCCTGGGATGCATGGTTAGTAGGGCGTGAGGCATTGCATTTCTTCTCTACCCCCATTTATTTGTTCATTCAACATGGCAGGACTAGAACACAAATAAAAGATAAAGTCTGCTATTAATGAGGTTACATACTGAAGGAGACAAGCGAACAAATAAGCAATTAAAATAGATGATGATAAATGGTATATTATAGTTATATTTTAAAAGATTTTATTATTTTTAGAGAGAGGGGAAGGGACAGAGAAAGAGGGAGAGAAACATCAATGTGTGGTTGTCTCTCATATGCCCCCTACCCAGGGACCTAGCCTGCAACCCAGGCATGTGCCTTTACTGGTAATGGCACCAGCGGCCCTTTAGTTCACAGGCTGGAGCTCAATCCACTGAGCCACACCAGCCAGGGCTACTACAGTTATTTGGCTTGGTATTTCTTTCAGGTGTTCCCTTTTTCCTTTTCAGGCTCACTTTAAAGTTTCCCTTTATTTATAGTGTGAGCTCGCTCATTAGGATATAGCAGACTCCCATTCTGGTTCCAAAGACACCCCTATCTTGCATGGCAAGCAAATTTACAAATCTTCATCAGTACCACACTTCCTATTGAGTTATTTGAAATAAATATTTGACAATCTCTCAAACTAGAGTAAAGGCCTGTGCATTTTCAGCTTCAGGAATAACCTAGGAGCCTGAACTTCACAGAGAGTCCTAAATTGCCCTTGGAAAATCAGGACAGTGTTCAGATCACATCTATCATTTACTCTTTGTGTGAGTTAAGGTCATTGACTGCTTTGGGCCCCACTTTCTTCATCTGAGAGATGGTGATAATATTAACAAAATACAGTTCATGTCAAGCTTAAATGCATTAATATTTGAAAATGCTTAGAATGGCATTTACTAGTATTAGTTACTTATCCACATGTTCTAACCAGATTACTACCCTCTGTTGGAATTATGGAGATGCTACTGACAATAATATTGGTTAATATTCAGTAGTGGATTTACCATGAGTATCGCAAAGCTACTCTTCATGATCTTTCACTTGGACAGGTTCCTTAAAGGCTATGCATTTTTGGTAAAATTTTTCAAAAGTAGTGTGGTGGCTGCAATCACTTGAGACCATTGTCTCTTCCCTGTATTACTTTTCCACAGGGTTATGCCTTCGGATTGGCCACAGGCATTACTGGGATCCAGTTAAGGAAAAGGCGAGTTCGGGATGTATACACTTTGTGTTTAGTAGGATGTAGTTAAATGGTTCACAGTACCTTTAGTGTACAGCTAAATAATTGCTAGCTGTGCCAGTTATGAATAGCGTTAGGATACGTCTGTTGCCCATTACGCAAATTCACTGGGGCATCCCAACAGGGCTAGAAGTTATAATAGAATGTGAACTCATCCAATGGGTTTCTGCAGCAAAAATATGTGTGCAGTAAAGGAGACACAATTTGAAATGTGTGAAGCCTGAAGGTAGTTTGTAGAAAATCATATAAAGTTGTATGGGATATTTTGTGTCATCAACACCTTCTTAAAGCTATCAATAATAACAAACCTTAAATATATTTTAATCTATTATATTTCTATTTTTATAGAAAATACTATTATGAAATAACTTTTGTATTAATGGACAAGAGTATACAGCCAAAAATATAGAGAAGTATTTTAGTGTTAAGCGTTCATAAACGATAGTCTTATTTTCCAGATTTTGTGATGTTATTTGTCAATTTTTTGAACTTTGTAGCTCTTTGTAATTTTTTATGTTCTAAACAAGTGATGGAAATGTATTTAATTTATGTATTTAATTTTGAATTTATAATTTTACTATTTTTCAGTATAGTTCTCCAAGTTATACAAACTTTAGTCACCACAAAAACTGAGTCCACCCTGGATTACATGTAATGGGTGATTTTATGTGCCATGTTTTTTTTTGTTTTTTGAGATATAACCGACAAACAGCACTGTATAAGGCACACCGCATAATGACTTGGCATAGATATGTGTATATATATGTATACACACATACATATATGTACATACATACATATGTATAAAATAAAGTGATTACCACTATAAGTTTAGTAAACATTTATCACTTCATATAGATTAAAAACTGTTTTTTTTTCCTGGTGATGAAAACTTTACGATCTACTCCTTTAGTGACTTTCAAATGTAGCACACAGCAGTATAAGCTATTGTCATCATGTTGTACATCATGTCCCCAGTTCTTATTTTTCTGATAACTGAAAATTTGTACCTTTTGAGCACCATCATCAAATTCCTCTACTTCTCCCCAATCTTTCAACTTTGGTAAGCACAAATCTAATCTCTTTTTCTATGAGGTGTATTTTTTTTTCTTTTTAAGATTCCACACATAAGTGAGATCATATAGTATTTGTCTTTCTCTGTCTGATTTATATCCCATAGCCTAATGCCCTTGATGCCTATCCATGTTGTTGCAAATGATTTTTTTTCATTTTTTGGCTAAATTATGTTTTATTTTGTGTCTGTGTATGCATTTTATATATATATGTATATATATATAATCTTATACATACATATAATCTTAATCCATTCATGTGTTGATATGGACACATAGGTTGTTTCCATGTTTTGGCTATTGTAAATAAAGCTGCAATAAGCATTAAAGTGTAGATATCTTTTCAATATACTGAAAATTTGTAACCCCTTGAGTCCTTTCTTCTCCCTTCCTGCCTCCCTCTTCAGGGAGGGAGAAGAAAGATAGATCTTCAGCCTACCTCTTTTCCTCTCCTCCAGCATAACTGTAGATTATGACACTCTATGTGTCTTTTTTTATCTCTTACACATTTTTCTCCAAAGCATCAGACACTCGATAAATTATTTATAACTTAATTCCCCTAGTTTAAATCTCTGATCCCTAGTTTAAGCATTACCCAAGCAGTCATTTGTATCTTAGTTCATTGGTTCTATACCTGTAAAGTATGTTAAAATCACCTGGGGAACTTTAAAAAATTTCAATATCCAGGCAAGATTCCATATCAATTAAATCAGAATCTCTGGTGGTTGGACCAAGGTATGAGTGTGTTTTAAGGGTGAGGCCAATGTGTAGCTATGTATGAGGACCAATGGTTTGATTAAAGAACCTGTTATTGATTTGGGGAGAAAATAACGAATGGGTCCCTGAGAGGGGAGAAAGCACTCAGGAAGAAAACACTGCACAGAGTATAGAATATGCTCCCAAAAAGGAGCCGTGCTCTGTAATCACTAGCAAGGTAAATAAAGGCAGAAACGCTGACCCTGTCACTTTACTAGTTGTGTGAGCTCAGAGATGCCATTCCATTATGTGTAATCTCAAGGTTCTTCTTTATGATATGGGTATAATATATACCCTATGGTTTCTTGTGAAGATAGAGATACATTTAAAATAAAATACCTGTTGATTAAAATTAATGTATTATTATTATTTTATTAATTAAACAGGCTTATAGCAATTAACAGTTGCTTTAAGGCAGTTATAATTTAATTGCATACATTTGTATGATACTCTCTAATGACAAAATTCTCTGAGCTCTTGGAGGACTAGGCTACTTCTGTGCTGTTCACAGCTATGATCATAGCCCGTAACAAATAGCCCAATGCAGACTATGCTGTTAAAATATTAAATGGGTGAATAAGTGAATGTGCCATGTAGCTTAAATCATCGGTCTGAAATAGAAGGATGACAGCAGGTTCTATATTTCATTTCTGTTCTTCTTCAATCTTTATTTCTCTTACTTTATAAACAGAAAATTAATAACAGTAATAATTTACTGTGTGCCAGGTACAGTTGTTAAGAACTTTACAAGTTACTTAGAATCTTATGACTTAGGTATGGCCATTCTTTCCTTATTACAGATGAAAAAATGTTGAAGACTAGAGATCTTATGTCATTCCTCTGAACACACATAGAAAGTTGGTGAGTTGGGATTTGAACTTAGGAAATAGACTTGAGAACAGATTCTCATCATTGACCTTCCTGCTGCAATCTCACTTCACCTGTGTAGAAGCATTCACCTGTGTTCCGTAACTACCAGAGCATTTTAAGGTGCAGTTTTAAACTTCGGCTTTTTTTCACACACACACCCACTTTATCAAGGTGTCCACCTATCATCAAACATTTGTGGTCGCACCTGTGCTGCTGCCCAGGTTCATATCATCATGCCTCACCTCTCAACCAAAGCATGACAGAGGTTTGTGTGTTCTCCTTTTACTCCTTGCACACGACTAGACTGCATTTCCCAGCCTTCTTACAGTTTTACACAATGGAGTGTGGACAATGGTGATAAGGGACGCCACTTCAAGGCTCAGCTTCCAAATGTCTTTGGTACATAATTTTTGACTCTCCCAAATCAATTCACTGAATGAATGGGCACACTGGATGAGGTCTCTCCAGCATCAAGATTTAAAGAGCCTGCCCCCTGGATAAGCAAATGAAGTGCTTGGTAAAAGGAATATCTGCACTGGAGCAAAGTGTACATTTATTATATGAAACTACTAAAATTTTCAGATGTGTCATTACAGCACCTACTTATTTACTCTATTTCTGGTGCACTGGTAAGATAATTACAAACAATCATCTCTATCTTCCTCTATGTAATATAATGCCATTTTAAATTCTTACATCTCAAAATAGACTCTTAATATCCTCTCTTCCAATCAGCTTTCGCTTGTAACATTTCTATTTTTCTGTTAACGGTATCATCATTCTAAAAGCAGAAAATATGGTGCAATCTGGGATTTTGGTGATTCAGAAGAGTCATTTTGAAATCTTAACATAGGAGAATTAACTCTATTATCATTACCTGATGCATTGTTATAATTTCGCAAGTATGACATGGCAGCAAAATTCAATTCTTTATTATAATATTGATGCTGTGATATATCCCTTTAGAACTTGGAAATGCAGCTAACTGAGGGTAAAGGAAGTTCCTCTATACCCAGCATAACATAATTTAAACTCTTAATTTTATTAATTCATGTTCATCAGAATTCATTACAATAATTTACTAGTATCATCATGAAAACTATCCTAGTATCTGGAGGCCATCACAGTGGTCACTCATATGGCTTCCACTGGGTAGTAAGATGAGCAAGAAAAGCCTCAGATTACTGTTGAGTTTGTGCCATTCCTGCAAATGTAGACGATGTACATAATTCCTTTCTCTCTCTCTCACACTTGAAAATAATGAATGGAATAGCTCCTGAGATGCTTATTACATAGGCTTAGTAAATTTCTACCACTGTGGCAGGGCTGGCAGGGAGGCTACAGTCATTAGTATGCCAAATCCCAGACATGGCATGATTAAATCCAGTGTCGAACCATTTTGTTACAGTGAATTCACACAGCAGTCTGATTACAGCGTGCCCTGTCTCCATGGTGAGAACATCTTATACATTTGTTATGCAATTACTAGTGTGAATTTGTAACTGAAATGTATTGTTTACAAAAGATATTTTTCTCTGCAGTTAAAAATACTTATTTATATATTCTGCTAATCCTGTTGGTAAAAACCATGATATTAATTGAACCCCTCACTATTTTACTATTAGTGTTTTGCTTTCTTATTTAGCTACAATTTTATTTTTTTGTGTGTTTTTCTTTATGCTGAATATAAAAATTTTCAGCCTGTAGTGCAAACGTCAGCTGTTTAAAATTATAATGTTCAAATAACATTTTGGAAAAATATTCATTATTTTATTTTCTTAAATACGAATATTAGAGGTGTTTAATATGTATATGTTAACAAGTTTACAAAAATAGATTCTGTAGCTTTAGGCTATAATAAAAGAAATACTTAGAGTTATAACTTATTTTAATATCTTGGCCAAGAAGATATATATGTATATATAAATACTTTAAGACAATATATTAAATCAAATCAGTTTGTTTCGGTGTACCATATTAATGGGCAATAGAACACATTTATTAAACTTTCTTGACAAATGTAATACATTAAATAAGTCATTAAAGTTTGGCTGTGGATCTACCATTATGGTACTTTTCATTATGAGAAATAATATATTTGCTATAAATATTCCCTTATAAACATTTTCTACATAAGAAAACACACCTAAAATTTGGCTTCTTTTTTTCCTTTGAGGCAATTTTCTTTCCCCTTTTGTCTTTGTACTAAAGCATTATCAACCATGATTAATTAGTAAAAAAAAAAAATCTCTCATTTTTGTAGTTCACTGACAGGTGATTGTAGAAAGAAAATTCAGGGTCTTATTGATCTAGTAATTTACCAAAGTAGCCTGACACACATGTGTGAACAGAGTCTGTCTTAATCTGTCAACACATATTATTGGATGCTTACCCCAAATCCCAATATTTAGTTTCTAGGTGGACATTCCATGTCACATCAAGAAATTTCAGTGTCTCCTTTTCACTTGCAAAAACTTGCCCTCCTTTTATGACCGTGGACTGTGCTGTCTTGAGAATGATTCTCTTAAATCATGAATTCCTCTCAATTTTTTTCAGCAGCCTTGCCTGTCCCCTCAGCTCCGGTACGATATATCCAATACTCTACTCAAAAACTCTTTTTGGAAGGACAAGGTTAATATGCCAACATGGACCTTGTTATTCCCCTGCTAGCCCGTTGCTGCCACAGTGACCCATAGTTCAACAAAAGGTACTGTCAGGTACCCACCCTTTCAGTCCCCAACCCCAGAAGTCATCCATGTTTTCTTGTTGTATGATACTTCACATCTAGTCCATACATAAATTCTGTTAGTTGCACCTTTAAAATGCATCCACAATCTGGCCATGACTTTTATTTGATCTGCTGCCACTAGTCCAAATTACCATCAACTCTTGTTTTCACTTCTACCCTGGACTCCTAAATGGTATTACCTTTTTCTACTCTTGCCCTATTTATAGTCTCTTCACACAGTAGCTAAAAAAAATCATGTCAATTCCCTTACTAAAAAACTTCCAGTGGGTTCACATATAGTATTCAGGAAAAAAAAAAAAAAAAACTGTTCAGGGACTGTCCTCAAGGCTGGGCATGATTCAGCCCCTACTTTTATCTCTGACCCCTCTCTCCTTTTGCCACCTCTGCTTTAGCCCCACTAACCTTCTTGCTCTTTTTTTTTTTGAAATATTCCATCTCAGTCCATCCCAAGGTGTTGGCATGTTTCTGTTCTTTATACCAGGATATATACCAA
>PVKM010015032.1:0-11344 GCA_004027735.1 Carollia perspicillata | reverse complement strand
CTTCCCAAATTTCATTCATTTTTTTCTGTTTAAATATTTCTCTTTTCCATTCATCCCACCATCTAATCCCAGTTATTATCTAATCCCTTACAAACTTTTAATAGCTCTTACATCTGCCTGTACTTCTACAACATTTACTTTTTACTGTCTGTTTTCCCTTTGAAGGAATTCAGAGCATGTCCCTCCAAAATATATCATGTTAGCATATTGTTTATTTTTAGTTAAAGGCACTTCTGAAATAATGAATGACCCATGGCCATAGATATCCGGGTGGGGATTGACTGTGGAAGGGGGTGTGTGGGGCAGGGGAGAGCAATGGCGGAAAATTGGGACAACTGTAATAGAACAACAATAAATCAATACAAAATAAAAAGTAATAAAAAGGAAAAAAATAAGTGCAAGTTTAACTATGGAAAAGAAAAATAAGGAATAGCAGTTTTAAAAAAAGTACTCTGACCCTCCTTGTCTCTTCCTGAAAGCAGGAGATAAAATTCCCATTTGAAAGATGCCCTCTCTGTACCATAAGGAAGACATTCCCACCATCAGAGATGGGGAGTTGAGGCTGAGAAATCTGTACAAACAAACCTTGTTATAATAACCCTTATCTTTCTTCTCACCTCATTGCAATTTTCTGGCACTAGCCCAAACCCCTTTGTCTTGTCAATTCTTCACAACTTTATATTTTTTTTCTAAAAGGTATAAAAACATTCTGTTCTGGTCATTTCTTTAAATCTTTATTCTCCTGTGAAGGCTCCAATATACATGCAAAATTTTAATAAAATTTGTATGCTTTCTCCTAACAGTGTAACTTGTAGTTCCAGCCAGAGAGCACAATAGGTAGAGGAGATTTTTCCACTGGTACACCTAGTAGAATTTAATTATGTGAAAAGAGGGTCTCTGTCTTACTTCCTGTAGTATTGTCTAGAAAAGTTTCAATAAATGTTTGCTAAGTAAATAAATCACTAAATCAAACCATAAATTGAGATTCACATCTTTTCATCATAACTAGTTGATATTGTCCACTTTATTTATTTTGATTAAAGTACAGTTTCTTCTGCTACCTCTGTAAGCCATTTGAATAAACACCAGGAAAGGAACTAGAGTACACAGCTCTTGCCTTTTCACTGATTCTTTCTTGATTAACCATGTTGATCTGAATCCTGCTCACCTCTCTAACTCAGTACTATCTTACAGGATGAGTCACTTTGCCAAGAATCACCTGTAGTAATAATCCTTAAACTTTAGCATGCATCAGAATCACTTCCAACCCAGACTTTCTCATTTAGTAGGTCTGAGGGGTGTGGCTAGAAAATGTGTGTTCCTAACTTATCTTGGAGCATTGCTGACTCTGATAGTCAGGGACCACAGTTGGAGACCCACAAATGTATAAAATGTCTGGGTGATGGCCATGTCCTTTTGTTGTGACTTCCTTCCAGAGGAATCGGAGGAAATTGAGGTGGAAGTTTTCTGCAGAACAGGATGAGCAACGTACTGGGGCCCTGCCAGCTGTGTGTACAGGATGGAGAAATGAGCAGTGGTCAGAGGAAGTTTCTGGAAGAGTTTTCCTGGCTGTGTTTCAAATATAAAATTCGGCAAAACAAGAAAGAAAAAGGCGCTAATAAAAAACTTAGAAATAGAGGAAAAGAGAGAGAGAGAAAATAGGAAAGGACAAGAAGGAGGGAAAGGAGGAAAAAGGGAGAGGTGACTTGGAACAATTGAGACACTGACATGTCGAGGTTTGAAAAGTAGAGAGAATGCCTGAAGGAGCCAGCTGAAGCTGATTTGGAGAAGCTGGTGTTTGCACCAAAGTTTCCAATGGTATTTATAGATTCATATTTAGGGAGAATTATGTGGGGTCAGGAAAGAGGCAATAAAGAAATGAACATAAAGCAGAAATCTTCCATCTCTGCCATGTTTAGAAGCTTTCATACAATAGACAGATTATTTAATCAACACCTGCGTTCAATATCTAGTAATGTGTTAATTCAGTACAATAAAATTGGTGCCTGAAAGAGAAGAATAATATATCATAGTTCTGGAAGCAAACAGTACAGAATCAAGGTGGGTGCGAGGCCATGCTCCCTCTGAAGGCTTTAGAGGGGAGGATCCTTCTTGGCTGTCGCTTAGATTCTGGGGTCTGCGTGAAGCCCTCAGCATTTTGTGTCTTACAGTTGTGTCACCCCTGTCTCTGCCTCTGCCCTCAACTGGAATTCTGCCCGTGTCATCCGTTCTTCATGTTTTCTCTGTGTCTTCTATGGGTACTATTCTGAAAGTTAACTTCAAAAAACTATTTTCAGTAAAATATTTTCAGTGGAGGAACTAACTGAATCTTTCTTTGGCTGTGATCCCCCAAAGACATGCTCTCTGCAAATGATCATTTGTGATCTACTTGTCACTGTTTTCATGTTGTCTTATCAGTTTGCTCCATGTTCGTACCCCTCCATCCAACCAAAATTGAGAGTTTCCAATTCTCCATCACAGCTCTTCGGTCAGGCATCAAGTCTCAACTACCAAAACTAACAAACTAATGGACTTTGAAGCTTCTCATTCTGGGGATTAACCATATGGACCAGAAGTTTACATATATTTAATGCTTGCTCCATACATTTAATGTCTGCTACAGTGCTAAGTGTTTTATATGTTAGCAAGCTGATTTAATTTCTTTGTCTTTTTGAAATAATACCCCCCTCGTGGTTATTCATTTCAGTCCTAGTGCAGTTTTAATAGCTGTGTTGAAGGATGAGAGTCAGTAAATGGAACGGACAAATTACAGTTCTGAATCTGATAGGTGTTTTGGCATTCTTTAAACAGCACTGCGTAGGTGGCTGTCCACTCTTTCTTCATTGCCTGGCTTGTTTATCATCCTTATGTAATCTAATTCATATGAAAATTTTAATGAACAGAGGAGTACTTAAGAACATAATTTTATTTTGCTAAAATATGAGAATATTCTAAAATTTGTATATGTATATATTGAATATATATATTTGTATGTAAAAACATATCTGGCTATAGAAAATCATAAGTTTAATGAAACAATATTGAGTAAAAAGTCATTATTTAAACATGAATACATATAAATAGATATTTTTTATTTTATGAATCATCAATATTTAAAATTGATTTAAAAGTAGAAAAAATATAGCAATAAAATGCCAGTACAGTGATGACAAGCAAATGTATAGGCCTGTAAGAAATAAAAGACAGAAAACTCTTTGTTAAAGTTAGCAACCAGGTTAAAGAAATAGAGTATTTCAGTCTTACAGAACTAACCAGAGACTGTGCAATTAGAAGTCTAGACTTATTCGCTTCTCATCTCTTTGATGCCTTGAAGTCCTCTCCACTATATCTAGAGGTTTACCAAACCCTTGCCTGTCCTTTTTAATCAATTTTTAACATTATTTTGGGTGAATTTGAAAAGTCATTTTAATATTAGACTTTTATTATTATGGCAATAAAATGAGTTATAGTATAAGCCATGTTAAATAACTCCTGGTTTTTATCAAATGTCATTGATTTTTTTTTGACTTGATGAAAATATTTTAAATTTTGTAGAAGTTTTTCCAACTAGAGCCATTTGAGTGCCATTGCCTGCCTCTCATATGTCAACATTTTTTATAGCTGTACATAGTATATCAGGTTTATTGAGAGTCTGAGCTTTGTGGGGTACACACTTGAAAAGGACTTACTTTTTCATCATCAATGTTCCCAACTGTGAAATGCCAAATCTTTCTTCCTTGCTGGGTAGCAGGTCTTTTAATGATGTCGTGGGTAGATTCTATAAATTCTCTATAACTTATTAAAAAGTCTAGTCTAGTTAACAACTCCAATCTCATATCCTCTCTCCATCACAATACAGGTTTGGTTTGGGGCCAAAGGGTTTGGAAAGGGGAGGAAGTGGTCTGCTCTCTCATTTGCTTACTATTACCATGAGTCAAGTGGAAAGTTACAGTATGTCTCATTGGGACATCTCCCCACCATCTATATTATGCTTTTATATCTGTAGCTGCCCTAGAAGAAATACAGAATACAGGGATTAGAGTGTCTTAACTTCATTGAACTTGCAAGAGCAATACTTCATTTCTCTTACTGTCAACTGCTTTACTATCCTGGGTAACACTGATGGACCATCAAAAGTCCTGAATGACAGACATCTAACATTGATTTTCCAATGAAGCACATGGGTAAGTTCCTTGGAGGTGCTATTTGGAACATACTCACTGTAAATTTACCTCATTTATTATTATGTACTTAACACTTACACAGTTCTTACTTTTTGCCATGCCTAGTCCACATGTTTTATGAATTTAATTATCTGAAAATCATATGAAGTAGGCACTTTTACTATAGTTAGATGAAGAAATTGAAGCACAGAGAAACTGAACCACGTGTGCAAGATCACATTACTAGTAACTGGCTGACCTGGTATTTGAACCCAGGTGGTCTGGCTTCAGTAGCTATGTTCTTAGTTGCTATGCTAATATGCCTTCTTGTGGTTGTCACTAGCTTGAGATAATTTAACAGGATATGGTAGTAATGGTCTGGAACCAATAGCTTTCTAGAGTAAATAAATAATTTTATACGTTTTGGAGCCTTCAATGTGTATTTTTCATATTTGAATTATGAGCATGGATACAATCTCTGAAAGGGAGTGCTCAACCACAGAAAAAAATTTAAGTAACACAAAAGACTCCATAGTGAAGACTTTGAAAACCAGAGAGATTAGAAGATTTAGGCTCTACAACACACAGAGACATGGATGTCCCCAGCAAACCAGTAGCTGAGTGCTCATTCCAACCTCACTCTCTAAGTGCTGTTCTAACTTATTCATAGAAGAAGCTAAACACTTGCATGCAGATGAGTTGGAAAAAGGGATTGCCTCAGTTTCAATAACTCTCAGCAAAGCAAAAGTCTTGGAGAACAAAATCTACCTCCATAAAAATGTCATTGTCATTGGAGAGTGTGTCAAGGGCAGTTTCACTCAAGCTCAAGCAGTTTAATTAAAAATGTACCTAGGAGAGGTCTTGGAAATTCATTTTTCTTATCACATATTCAGTGATATTTTGGTGTTCTTTATATATTGGCATCCTGAACAAGTAGCTGTCTGCCCGGCCTGAGTCTGCCTTAAACCCTGAAGTCACTGGAGCCAAAGATTGGAACATTTCAAATGGAAATGAACAGCTGCAAAATGTTCAGATATGTCCAGTGGATCTAGAATTGGGAAATTAGATTCTGTAATTAGAAGGTCATTTTGGTTTTGCAGGCAGAAATATAGGCCATTCATTTCCCAGCTGCACCTCATGCAACTGTTAAAATTTGACATTTCAATATTTGACCCACTTTGAACTTTTTCTAAAGTGTAGTGTGAAAAAATGTTTCAAATTTATTTTGTATTGATGGTCACCCAGTTTTCCCAAAACCTTTTATTAGGTTTATTGATATGATAAATTATATTAATAGCTTATTTAATCCTAAACAATCCTTATATCTGTAGTAAAATTTTCTTGGAGATAATATATTACTCTTGAACTGCTGAATTCTGTTTGCAAATATTTTATAATGGATTTCTCATTATGATTCATAAATATATTGACCTACACTATTTTCATGCAGTATTTGACATAGTTTTGTATCTGTGTTTTCCTTGTTTTGAAAAAAAAATCATTTCTAAATTTATGGTCTAGAACAATGATTTTCAATCAGTGTGCCGCAAGAATTTTTAAAATATGCAATGCCTGACTATTTTGTCAGGGATACCAACCTCTTTTCCCTTAGATTGTCAAATAAGAAAGTGATCACAGCCAACACAACAATAGCCATCTGGGGTGAATACTCAGTCTTGAAACATAAATATGTAGGTTATATAATAGAGTTGCATATTATTAACCCTGCTGCATAATAAATTTGTATCTGATTGGTTAATTTTTGGTATGAGACAGGATAGTAAGAAGCTAGGAAAATTCCGTGGGTAGTAGAATAAGGAAGCTGAGGCAGATAGCTGAACACAAGTGGCAGAGCACTTTATAGCCAGGTGCAGATGGTCACCAGGGCAGAAGGCCCTGAGTGCCTAGCAGGGGACTGAGCATGGAAAACAAGGACCAATCCCCCAGGGTCATCTCTTTCCCCCTGGCCTTTCCTCTTGAAGATATCACCTAGGGCACAGTGGCAAACACAGGGCCCTCAGGCTGAATCTGACCCTCCACCTTGTTTTATCCTGCCTGGCATCTTGTTTCTACCTGGTGGCAGCACCAGCTCCTTGCCCCTGGTTAAGGAGTGGTTACATTTATACAGTCCTAAAATTACCTTCTACCCTTTGAAGGCAGCCTTGAGGCTGATGTGGCCCCTGGTGAAAATGAGTTTGACACCCCTGATCTAGGGGATAACATCTAGGCCTCGGTTGTGTTTCAGCTCCAGGCCCAGAAAAGCAGCGAAACTAGGTGGGTGATGCCAGAACCAATTCCAATGACTAAAGACTCCCTGCCCTGGAGCTGAGCAATCAGTGGAAACCATGGCCCTGAAAGTGCACACCTGGAACCTAATGAATATTCTGCTGAAACCCTCCCCTAAAATTCCCATATTCAAGAGAAAGATAAAAGCCTCGAGGCAAAGGACCTCTGGGTAGCAGCCCATGCCACTTCTTTTCCTTTTTCTTCCCTCAACTTCTTTCCCCATCAGCATGCTTCTCCCTAAGCCCAGTAGGAAGTTACTTAGTAGGTAATTACTATTATTTTTTTGCCAATCAATGAATATTATATCTACTTTTTGTCAGATCCCTTGGCAGGGGTGTCCAACCTTTTGGCATTTCTGAGCCATGCTGGAAGAAGAAGAGTTGTCTTGGGCCATATATTAAATATATGTACACTAACAAAAACAAAAACATCTCATAATGTTTTAAGTAAATTTATGATTTTGTGTTGGACCACATTCGTAGCCATCCTGGGCTGCTTGCAGGCCATGGGTTGGACACCCTAAGGCAGTGGGCGGTTGGCAGCTTGTCTCGGGTAATCCACTGAACCTGTCCCCAAAGCCTCTTTTCTCTGACTTCCCAGTGGGCTAACAGCCTAGGCTCCTCTGTTGCTTCTTCTGTGCTAGGTCCTTCCTTGTTTCACTGTCTCCTCCTTTAATAAACACACCCTCATAGTCACCTGGACTCATGTTATTGGATCTTGCCTACATGAAGTCAAGGACCCACACACTAGCGGCTGGCCCTGGGCAGACCCGCTCAGGGCCAGGCCCCGTCAGCAGCAGTAGCAGAAATCTTTCTACACAAGGGTTGGCATTGGATTTTTTAAAAAGTCACTTTGTAGAGAAAAGGGTAGGTAATTACTACTATTGTTTTGTAAACCAATGAATATGAAATCTATTTTTGTCAGATCAGCAAAAAAGGTATTTTTCAGTGTGCCACAGAATTTTAGTAATTAGTTTGTGTGCCATGAGATGAAAAAGGTTGAAAATCACTTATCTAGAGGAGTTTAATTATCTTGGAAATGACCTACATGTTAAGGATTTCAATGAATATCTCCTGTAAAATCATAGCCAAGCACTTCTGGGTGGAAATCTCATTTTAGCCGCATTGTTTTCTGTGGGAATTGACATGGTTGGGATATTATTGCAAATGCGGTCAGTTTCTATTTTTCTTGAAATTTTTTAATTTTACTCAGTAAATTTTTATATCTATTTTATTATTGACCAAAGAAGCTTTTATAGTTTTTCTAATCTAAATTTTTGTTTTTATTCCATATTTTAAAATTTATGCATATGTTTTTGTCTTTTTTTCATGACTAGGTGGTTAGTGGTTTGTTGCCTATATAGTTACTCTCAAAACTAGCTTTAAATTTTACTGATAATTGTTTCTGCAAGTTTATAAATAATTTGTTTTTATTATCAATAATTACTCTCTATGCTTTTAGGTCTTAATTTGGAATTTGTTTTTCTAACTTTTTGATCACATAGTTTATCTGTTTTCATTATTTTTATTGACATAAAATTTATAGTTGTGTATTATCTTCTTTAGCTGTGTTTTATAGGTTTCCATATGGGATGTCTTTATTTAAATATTTTCTAGAACTTAATAATGTTTTGGTTTGATTCTCTTCTTTAGTAGAAAATTGTTTAAGGGAGAAGATATTAATTTTGACTTATTGGGCTGTTTTTGTTTTCTGATTTTGATGTTAGAATTTTCTAATTTTCATTCTCTTTAATCAGACAATCATATCTTTTGGAATTATTGGCGTTCATTTAGTAGTGGAGATTCTCGTCACGTTTATTGTTTTGTGAGTGTGTAGGCAGTAGCTTTTCACATGCAGAGCCCAACAGGTTTCAGTGAGACCTGCCACACTCATGATGTCTGTTGGATCTTTTGTCTTTTCATAATTATTTCCACCGCTGTCGTTTATGCACTTACTAGTCCAGACTAAAGCAGTGAATTGAATTTCTTCACAGTAGGTATTTTCGAATACTCTTTACTTGTATAGTTTTGCTAGATAACATTGACTTTATGTTATTTTTAGTAAATAAATATTACAAACTATTAAAAGTTCATTATTAATAGGCATCTTTAGCTAGCTATTATAAAATGCCTTTCTAATTCGTTATAATACTTTTTTTAAAAAATGAATTCAATCTTTTCCCCCAAATTTATTGAGGAGTGATTGACAGATATAATTGTATATATTTAAAGTACATGATATGATCATTTGGTGTACTATGGATTCTGGAGACATTACCAAGATCAAGATCATTAACGCATCCATCCCTTCATAAGTTAACTCTTTCATGTGTATTGGGGGCAGGGTGTGTGGTAGAATGCTTGAGAAGTTCTACTCTCAGTAACTTTCAAATCTACAGCTAGGTACTATTAACTATAGTCACAATGCTGTACACTAGTTCTACAAAAATTATTCTTCTTATAATTGAAAGTTTGTACCCTTTGACTGATATCTCCCCATTTACTTCTCACTTCACCCCCGGCTACTCTCATTCTGTATCTGCTTCTGTGAAATAAGATTTGTGTTATTTTCAGATTCCACATGTAAGTGATACCACCCCACTGTCTTTGTCTGCCTTAGTCAACATAATCTAATGCCCTCAAGGTTCATCCATGTTGTCACAAATGTCAGGATTTTTTTTTTTATGGCTGAAGAGTATTCATTGTATCCAGCTCTCTCGCAACTTCTTTACCCATTTACTCATGGAAGGACATTAAGGTTTTTACCAAATCTTGGCTACTGTGAATAATGCTGCAATAACAGAGGAGTGCAGAGAGCTCTTTGAAATACTGATTTTACTTCTTCTGGATATATTCACAGGGGTGGAATTGCTGGATCATATGATCTATTTTTAATATTTTAAGCATCCTCCATAGTGTTTTCTATAATAACTACCAATTTTCATTCCCACCTAACATGTATAAACATTCTTTCTTCTCCATATCCTTGGAAACACTTGCCTCTTATCTTTTTGATAAAAGTCATCTTAACAAGTATGAAATAATATCTAATTGTGGTTCGGATTTGGTGTTTCTCATGTGTTGAGCACTTTTCATGTAATTGTTGATCCTTTAAATATCATCTTTAAAAATATGTCAACTCAATCCTTTGTCCATTTTTTAAATTGGATTGTTTGTTTTTTTTTGCTATTGAGTTGCTTAAGTTCTTTACATAATTTGGATAGGTAGCCCTTACCATATCAATGTTTTGTAAATATTTTCTCCAAGTTTATAGGTTGCTTTTTTATTTCATTAATGGTTTTCTTTGCTGTGCTAAGTAACCCTCCTTAGTTTGGTGTACTCCCACTTGTTTATCTCACCTTTTGCTGCCTGTGTTTTTGGTGTCATATAAGAAATCATTACCAATGTCAAGTTTCTTCTCCCCTATGATTTTTTTCCTAAAAGTTTTATTGTCTCAGGTATTACATTTAAATCTGTATTGCATTCTTAGTTAATTTTGGTCAGCAGCATAAGATAGAAATGCAGTTTTGTTCTTTTGCTTATGGTGTCCAGTCTCCCCAACACCATTCACTGATGAGACTGTATCTACTGGGTTCTTGGTGCCTCTGTCAAAAATTAGTGTTGTATGGAGATTTATTTCTGGGCTCTCTATTCTCTTCCACTTGTCTGTGTGCTGTTTTTATGCCAGTACAATACTGCTTTGATAAATATATTTTGTAACATATTTTGAAATCATAAAATGTGATATCTCCAGCATTCTTTCTCCAGGTTGCTTGGATATTAAGGGGCTTTCATGGTTCCATAAAAATTTTAGGATAGAGTTTTTCTGTTTCTGTGAAAAATGCTATTGCAATTTTGATAGAGATTGCATAGAGTCTATAGATTGCTTTGGGTATTATAGACATTTTAATAACATTAGTTCTTCTAATCCAAAAACTTGGGATATATTTTCCATTCATTTGTCTTCTTCAATTTCTTTTATCAAATTCTTACAGATTTTTTTTACCTCCTTGGTTAAATTTACTCTTAAGTATTTTTTATTGTTTGATGCTATTGTAAATGAGATAGCTTTCTTAATTTCTCTTAGATAGTTCATTGTTAATATATAGAAATGAAACATTTCTGCATTGATTTTGCATCCTGCAACTTTACTGAATTTAGTTATTAATTTTAACAGTTGTGTGATGGTGTACTTAGGGATTTATATGTAAGATCCTGTCATCTGTAAACACAAATAATTTTACTTCTTCCTTTTGGATTTGATGCCTATTTTGTTTTTATTATCTGATTCCAGGGCTACATTTCTAGTATTGTGTTGAATAGAAGTATCGAGTGTGAACATTTTTGTGTTCTTACTCTACTCTCAGAGAAAAGGACTCTTCCCTTTCACCAATGAGTATGACGGTAGTAACTATGTGCTTGTCATATATAACCTTTTGTTAAGGCATGCTCTTTCTAGATTTAATTTGTTGAGAGTTTTTTTTTATCATGAAAAGATGTTGAGTTAGTCAAATTATTTTTCTGCTTCTTACTGGGATGATTATATGTGTTTTATCCTTCACTCTGTTGATGTGGTGTACCACAATAACTGATTTGCATGTGTTGAACCATCTTTGCTTCCCTGGGTTGTCTCCCATCTCATCGTGGCGTATAATACTTTTAACATGATCTTAAATTCACATTAAAGTAGTAGTATTTTGGGGAATTTTTTTCATTCGTGTGTACTAGGGATGTTGGCCTATAATGTTCTTTTCTTGTAGTGTTCTTATCTGGCTGTGGTAACACAGTAGTACTGGTTTAGTAAATAAGTTTGGAAATGTCATTTTTCTCTCCAATTTTTGAAAACTTTTGATATGGATTGGTACTGATTTGTCTTAAAATGTTTTGGTATAATTC
>PVKM010015031.1:0-28405 GCA_004027735.1 Carollia perspicillata | reverse complement strand
AGTGGCTCCCAGCAGTTGAGAGCATGCCAAGACCTGTCAGCGTCCCAAAGCAGAGGATCTCAAGATGATTTGGAAGTTAGATCACCAGGTAGCAGCTTTTAAAATACACGAATATACCTTTTTCTGAATTTACATTTGTAAGTGATTAACAATCTTAATGAGACTCCAAATTTCACCTACAGTTGGCAAACACTTTTTGAGTGTAAAGTCATTTGGAAGTAATGAATTCATCTATTACCTAGATGAACTAAGTTCATCTAGCTCCACAGACTAACAGACAAGGTGACCACATAGGCTAAAAGGTTATAATACCTTGTTATGGGATTGAAGTATCTGTATGATGACTCTGGTATGAGGGCTATAGTTCTTGATAGACAGCACCCTACATAAACAACAAATATGGTCATCAGTGGTGTGCCACATACAATAGCTCTGTAGTACAATTCAATTCACAGTTAAATCGATATGTGGGTAAGCATAATAAATGGCATATTGTAAGTTGCATTATCATGCTGTTCTCTAAAAATGTCCTGTTTAATAGGATACAGTTGTTTTAGTGACTTAGTAAAATAAATCGACCAAAAGGTCAGCTTTTGTTGTTAGATGATTATGGTCTTCTGGGACTAATTCTTGAGAAGGAAATAAACAGTTTCATATACATTTTAGACTTCAAACTCAAACACATCAATTATAAGAAAAACTGAATATTGAATTCTTGTTTGCAGCTTGAAATAGTTTATAGACTTTCATATCCAACTTCCACATTTTACAAATTAAGAAACTAAACTTCGTGTCATATTTACTGTATTGTGCACGGTGCAAATTCTCGACTGTTTCTTACTATTTGGGGAGTCATATTCAGCTGTTTATGTCTATTTTGCCTTGAGGGCCAGAAGATCAATTGGTTTAGGAGCAATGCCATTGCCATCACAACAATACTTTGAATCTGTTACAAGTCAAGTTCCTGCTCATAATAGTTCACAGTTAAAGATGGTAACTAATTCTCGCCATCTTAGAAAGAATTTCCAGTAGTCACAAGCACATCAGACTGAACCATGCACAGTCTTTTACCAGAACTACTGGGAAAAACCCAGTAAGTAAAGCCTACTAATAGCATTCTCATATCACCAATGGCGTCGTTACTGTTGAGTGGGAGAGGATGTACTACTTACAATGATTTATCTGAACAGTTACCAGTTATTTGTGTGATTGCCTTTTAAATTTAGATAGCTATTATATGAAACTTCAGGAAAGTATGCAGAGAAGACCATAGATACTCAGAATACTGTATTTTCAACTACTTTTTCATACATCTGCATCATCTCTGGGAGCAAAAAAGAAAAGAGGCAGAAACCTGTAATATGATGACTCTAACACTGTGGTAAATGACATCTTCTCCTGTTTAGGCCTACGCACCAGGCTTTATTCTAAAAGGGGCAGAAATAAATCATCGTTGCAGCATTAAAAGCACAGTACCAACTTCTTACTTCATAATGTTTGAAGTGTCTTCGGCATCTGAATCACTGCACAAAGGGTTGGCAATAATCAGGCATGCTTCCGCGGAATCCACCTGTTCTTCAGGATTGAACAGCGATCATTTGTTAATTATACGGGAAAGGCTCTAGTGTTCCTCTTTTGGGTTTTCTTATTTATTTTCATAAAATTTCCAATAGAAGATAGAACACACTTGGAGCAAAGTTGTGATAAGGATACAATAACACCAGGACTGTAGTTCTGCAAAAGCTGCAAGGGCTGTGAGGGCTGCAATGGAACTAAGGCACAGGGTCTCCAACGTAGATTCTGGATTGCTTTAAAATGGGTGCATAGTTATATAATCATCAGTTTATGCCTACTGATGGGTCAGAAGATCTTTTAAAGTGATTGCCTGGATACTTGTTTGTCTTTCAGGACAGCAAAGAATGAAGGAACTGGATATCTGCTTAGCTCAAAGTAAGCAGTCATTCACTCTTTGTGGATTCTGAATCTTAAGATTCTAGAAAATTATTAGTGTGGCTCTTATAAAACCCAAGTGCAGGAAAGAGAATGATTATTCTAAGTCTGTCATTTTCTGCTTCAATTCTCTATGTTAACTCTATAGATCTCTGCTTTAATAAATGGAAGCCTTTTGATTTATATGATTCTGTGAACCCTACAAAATGAGAGGAAGCTGGCTTTGATCTTAAACGAAAGCTGTCTACAGGGTTGGCCTTTAATCATTAGCTTTCGTCCCAACCTTAATGGGATCTCTGCTATTTTCCTTCATGTCTCTCCTATCAGGAGGCACACCAGTGTGTTTAGAAGTCGGTAAATCTGTCCTTTGGAAAGAGTCCCATCTGAATGGTAAGATCAAACACATTTTGGTTATCCATAATTTTTACAGATCTCTTAGAGTATGAAAATAAAACAGCTCTAGGTAGAGAATTTAGTGAACTACGTAACTTCACTGTAAGTGTAGGTAAAGAGTGAGGTCTGCTTCGTATTTATCAAAGAGGAACTGGAGGCCAATTACGACATCTCTTTTATGATCAATTTTTAAATTAAGAAAGTCATATTTCCCCAAATTTAAGGGTCTAGAGTAATGCTTTTAAAAGAGCATATATCCTATCAGCATAATTGCTACAGTTGAGATTAGCCTCAAGGAAAAAAATTAGTTCTTACCGCAACTCGCCTCAGATCCTCCCACTTCAGCGCAGATCCGGAAACAAAAGTTGTGTAGGCCATGGAGCACTTAAGAATGGATTCCAGTTCCAAAGAAGGAGGAACCCTGGACAAAGAATGCAGAACCAAAGATGGAAAAGATGACTGACTTTGCTTCAGAGACTGTTATATTTATTTGCATTTGACAGAACCCCTAATCTCCTCTTGGAAGAAACATGCATTTCATTTGACATTAATGGACATGGTTAGGTCATGTTGACACCACTAGCCCGATTCCAGGGATGGGTCTGAAGCTCAGGTCTAATTTGGTAAAGAAATAGTACATGGGTAAACTTTGGGGAGAAATTGCTGGTAGCCGCCTTTCAAAACCAGTCTACCACAGTCTTCCCTCTGGCCACAAGAATTCACATCCCTCCGCGGTACAAAATACTCCCATGTTCTCCTCCCCAAGTCTCATCGCTTTACAGCAATCAGGTCCCAGTCCTGGATCTTCTCTTCTTAAGTCAGGTCTCCATGTGGATGGGGCTCCTCAGGGATGGCTCCTCCTCATCTGAAGACCCATGAACTAAATAAATAGTCAAGTTTTACTATCCCCATCTCCACACCAAACACACCATGAAAAGTAATAGGAAAACTGCAAAAGACGTTCCCAATCAAAAGAGGTGTGGCTTCTAGTGAAAGGCATATATGAATTGCTAGAAATCAGCACACAGAAATTCTAAAATGTCTCTGAGCATATATTATTAGGACCTCCTACTCCAGGGGCAGAGGGTATATTTAAATATATTTTATTGATTATGCTGTTACAGCTGTCCCAATTTTCATTGTCCCCCTCTACCCGGTGCCTCCCATTCCCTCTACCAATGTCCCCCTTAGTTCATGTCCATGGGTTGTACATATAAGTTCTTTGGCCACTCCATTTCCTATACTGCACTTTACACCCTGCTGTCTATTTTCTATCTACCAATTTGTACTTCTAAATCCCTGCACTTTTTGATTAGAGCTCAGTTCTGTCCTTATGAGCTAACCCATGTTCTGTTTGATCCTTGTTTCTGCCCTCTGACCCTTTGAGTCACCCTTCTTTTTCCTGACAAATGTCCCCCATTTGTACTTGAGCAGCTTTCTAGGTTTGATTTTTGCATGTGCTACATTGGAGGCCCAGAGGCAATTTTTTTTTTCATTTTGAATACTCTCTGTCCCTTTTATTCCTAGCTGGAACTTCTTTCACCAGTAAAGTTTTCTTGAAAGTATTGACACATTTCTGTGCATATTATTCAGGTTCATAGCATGTCCACAAAGTCACAGTCATGATTCTTCTGGTGATAGATCTCTGCTTTGAGAATGTCAGAATTCTGGGAAAAATGTCCTCAGGTTCTCAAAAACCCTTTGCCTGATGGAAAGGAGCATCAGTTAAGTCACCACCTTAAATCCTTCTGAGGTCTTAACAAAGGGTCTTCAGTTGCGTCCCTCATTGGATCTTGACCTTGAACCTTGAGGTCACATTTTATAGGGAGCATCTTAGATTTGACTTTTTTTCTCTGCTGAAATCATTTTCCTCTTTGTAATTTTTTTGGGCCTGCTAGAGAGAGTATTCTGAGACTTCTGTATTTCTTTTACATTCTGCTAAAAACTAAAAAAGCTTCTTCTCCAGTTCAATTTTCTTACCTCATCACAATGATTATGTGATGGCAAATGACACTCAACATTCTTACAGGAATTTTTCTTAACCAAGTTACTTTTAGTGACATTGCTAACCAAAATTCTGCTCTTCTTCCAATCCCTAATAGCACTTTCCTCATTGTTTTTCTGGCCTCTACTGAGAGTCTCCATGCAACCCTTCCGGTCTCTGCCTACCACCAGTTCCTAGGAAAAAACCACATTTTGGCTTTTGTTACAACAGCACCCCACTTTCACTACCATACTACTTTTTTGTTTCTGCAAAATGAACCATTCTAGAACTTACTGACCTAAAACAAAAATAATATATTATTTTTCAGGATGTTATGGTTGGCTGGCCTCCATGTAATTCCACATAGTGTCAACTGTGACCTTTCATGGGGGTACATTCATCAGAGAGTTTCACTGAAGCTGGAATGATCAAAATGACTTTACTCACATGATTGCTGCCTCAGCGACCTGAATAGAGCAGGTGAGATCTGGCTGGGCCTCCTCCCCAGCAAGCTAGTCTGACTTTTTATATGATGTATTAGGGCTCAGGACTCTCTTGGAGTGAAAGTTGAAACTGCCAGTCCTCTGAAAGGCCAGGCCTAAAGTAACCAAGTGGCACCACATTCTATTTATCAAATCGAGTCACTGGCCAGGCCAGATTCAAAGGGAAGAAAAAGAGACTCCATCTTTTACTGAGAGGAGAAGCATGAACGCACAGTAAGGGAAGAAAATGTTAATAGTTGTATTAAAGGAAAATCTGCCACAATTATAGATGGTAATAAGTGCTTTAAAGAAAATGCAACAGAGTAAAGAGACAGAAGGATTAGAAGATACTGATTTGGAAGAATAGAGAAATTCAAGTGCTGAAGGATGAAAATAAGCTGGTCATATAAAGGTAGAAGAAATTCTGGGCAAAAAGAAAAATCAATAAAGTAGCCTTTATAGAAATTCAGGAGAGACAAGATACTAACTTTGAACAGGGTTGTGATAATGAAAATGAAACGGTAGAAGTGAAATTAGAACGTATTTAGGAGACAAAATTGATGATATTGATGAAAGTGTACACAGGGTTTGCGGGAGACAGGAGTATGAAAAACAATGCTTAGTTTTCTGTTTTAACTATACCATGTGGAAAAGTTCAGGTGAATCCTGTATACATTCCTATGTAAGATCAAAATATCACTTTGAATCTGCCTGACTTGTGTGAGTGATGTCGGAATAACTGATAACCATGTGGCGGGGGGGGGAGTTAGTTCCCTTTACATGACACTAAATCAATTCTGGAGAGCTTAAGCATAAGGAAAATTTCCTCATGAAAACACAGAAATGCTGGAGGAATATTCATTTAATCCCAGAACAGAGAGGCCTAAGAGTGTAAGAAAAGCAAGAAACCAAAAAATAACAATAAAATAAAGAGTGAATGGATTGAAGTGCATGTAAATCAAATGCTCCTGTACTAAAATAAAAGCACGAAAATTAAAAGGCAAAGAGGGAGAAAAAATATTTATAACACATGACATAAAACAGCTAATATCAAACTATATTGGGTGCTTAACTCAGTAAAATAACAGATGACCAGTCTCACAGAAAAAGGGATAAAAGAAAGGAAGAGGAATTTCAAAAAAGGAACGCAAATCATCAAAACACACAAATGTGGTCCCATCTCATGAGGAACTAAAATTGTAAGCTAAACAATTAGAAAGCACTTTACCAACTTCAACATCTTTTTGTATTAAATATGCCTTTCTCAGTGTTTCTCAGAATCTTTGACTCTGCTTGTGAAAAGGTACACTGCGTAGAACAAAAACATCATCAAAAAAATCATTCGTGCGTCTATTTCAGCTTTAGATGTCCAATTCTGACCACTAACAGTTAGAGCTGTGATTATGAAATGTGCCAGACTTGTGCACAAAGTTATGATCATATCTAATAGTAATAAGCATAGAATAACCTTAATGAAAGGGCATCACTTAATAGTACATACACAGAAAAACTTCCGGCAAGATACATTCCCAAACTTTTTCCCAAGATAACTCTGATCATGAGATCGCTTTTTCTTTTCTTTTTGCTTTTTATTATTTCTAACTTTTCTATGACTATTACAAGGTTAATTTTGTTCCATTTAAAGCATTCACACACATACTGCAAGGACTAATTTAGAGCTCGTGAGCCAAATGGATACACTTACTCTCCCAGAAAGACGATCTCAGTTTTGATCTCCCCTGACTTATGACGCAGGAAGTTCCTCAGGAAAGCCGTCACACTGTCCACGGTGATGTTTCCACAGACCACGATGAACCTAGGGGGCACGGCATGCCAGGTGGATTACCTGAGGAACACAAGTATGCATCTTCCTGTCTAGATTTAGAGATGGACCATGAGCTTACACTTAATTTTAAATCAATTTGGTATTTGAATCACCCAGATTTCAAAAATAGAAACAATCAGAACTTTATCTCCATGATACAAAAGAAGCATAAGATTTCTGTTGTCTCTAGTTCATCTCATACAGGGTATCACCTCGCACATTTGAATTACACATGGCTTTTTAGGACTACAACAATAACTCATAGCTGCTATGGTTTTCATGGTTATTTACAACTTTTTAAACATATATTTTATTCACCCCTGGTTACTGTCATCCCATTTTCTATTTCAATGTCTTTGGTTATATTTTGAAAGTAACCAGAGGGGAGAGGGGAGGGAATTTCAGGGGAAAAAGGGAAGGGATTATAGGAACAAGTATAAAGGACACATGGACAAAAACTAAGGGGGGTGGAAATGGGAGGGAGGTGGGGAGCACTGGCAGGGGTGGACTGGAACGGGAGTAAAAGACAGAAAACTGTACTTGAATAACAATTAAAATTAAAAAATAAAGAAAAAAAACATACATTTTATTCATTATGCTATTACAGTTGTCCCATTTTCCCCTCTGCCTTGCATTGCCCCTCCCACCAGTATTTCTCTCCCTTCAGTTCATGTCCATGAGTTGAACATATAATTTCTTTGGCTTCTACATTTCTTATATTATTCTTAACCTCCCCCTGTCTATTTTGTACCTGCAATTTATGCTTCTTATTCCCTGCACCTTTTCCCCCATTCTCCTCTCTATCCCTCCCCACTGATAACCCTCCATGTGATCTCCATTTCTGTAATTCTGTTCCTGTTCTGTTTGCTTAGTTTGTTTTTGTTTTTTAGGTTTGGTTGTTGGTTGTTCTGAGTTTGTTGTAATTTTATTGTTTATATTTTTGACCTTCTTCTTTTTCTTAGATAACCCCCTGTAACATTTCATATAATAAGGGCTTGGTGATGATGAACTCCTTTAACTTGACCCTATCTGGGAAGCACTTTATCTGCCCTTCCATTCTAAGTGATAGTTTTGCTGGATAGAATAATCTTGGATGTAGGTCCTTGCCTTTCATGACTTCAAATACTTTTTTCCAGCCCCTTCTTGCCTGTAATGTTTCTTTTGAGAAATCAGCTGATAGTCTTATGGGAATTCCTAGGTAACTCTCCTTTTCCCTTGCTGCTTTTAAGATTTTCTCCTTTTCTTTAATCTTGGGAAATATAATTATGGCATGCCTTTGTGTGTGCTTCCTTGGGTCCAACTTCTTTGGGACTCTCTGAGCTTCCTGGACTTCCTGGAATCTATTTCGTTTGCTAGATTGGGGAAGTTCTTCTTCATTATTTTTTCAAATAAGTTTTAAATTTCTTGGTCTTCCTCTTCTCCTTTCAGCAGCCCTATGATCTGGATGTTGGAATGTTTAAAGTTGTCCCAGAGATTCCTAAGCCTCTCCTTGTTTCTTTGAATTCTTGTTTCTTCATTCTTTTCTGTTTGGTTGTTTCTTTCTTCCTTCTGGTCCACACCATTGATTTGAGTCCCAGTTTCCTTCCCATCACTCTCAGTTCCTTGTACACTTTTCTTTATTTTAATTTTAATAGCCTTCACTTTTTCTTCTATTTTGCAACCATACTCAACCATTTTTGTGAGCATCCTGATTACCAGTGTTTTGAACTGTGCCTCTGATAGGTTGGCTATCTCTTCATCTTTAGTTGTATTTTTTTTCTGGAGCTTTGATCTGTTCTTTCATTTGGGCCATATTTTTTTTTGTCTCAGCATGCCTGTTACATAGTAAGGGGCAGAGCCTTAGGTATATGCCAGGGCAGGGCAACCCACATTGCTGCATTGTGGCACTATTTGTGGGGGAGGGTTCTAAGTGAGAATAATGCCACTTGCTCAGCTCTCTGCCATCTTTCAGTCATTTCCCCCACTACCCACGAGCAAACTGGTCCCTTCTGGTGCTGAATCCCAGGTGGGTGGGTTTGTATACATTCTAGGATCCTGTGCATCTCTCCAACAAATTCTGCTATGAGGCTGGGAGTTTCTCCCATCACCTCAACCCCCACAGGTTTCTACAGTCAGAGGTTTCGAGGCTTCATTTCTCTGCTCTAGAATCCTGGGTTGCACTGTCTGTCTTGCTCCCCAGTTGTTTTTCCCAGTTTATCTGCACCCAAATGTGGGACTGCTGGCTCCACCAGCCACTACCTGGCCCACCCATGTCCTCCAGCCACTGCCATCTCTGTCTCTCCTACCAGTCTGGATGAATGTTTCTTTAACTCATTTGTAGTTGGACTTCCATGCAGTTTGAGTTTCTGGCCGTTCTTGTTGTTTTTTGTTTTTAAATTTGTTGTTGTCCCTCTTTTGGTTGTTTGAGGAGGCACGGTGATCTACCTACACCTCCATCTTGGCTGGAAGCCGGTTATTTATAACTTCTAATGGACTTGCAAATGTGTAATTTGATTTGACTTTCCACTTGACTCCTGATTGGATGATAAAATCACTTTTCACTGAGGAACAACTGCAGCTAAGAATGTTTTATTGGTTTTCCCATAGTTGGATGTTATGGCTGAGGTAACTAACACTGGGATCTAGATATTTCTGTTTATCTTCCACATCTAAAATTATCCAGCAGTCAGAGAAAAAGTGAGTCCAATGGAGAGACACCTATGACAGGTGCAAAAGTATAAACATGTAACTTTTATAGTAGAAAACAGTTGTCAATTGCCTTAGGCGTAATATATATATTTTTAAAAACCTAGTTACCCTAAATTTTCCAGACCATACTGGCTTTTTAGCATGGGTCACATATCCCTTCCCAAAATAAACTGGATTGAACTTTGGCTTATGTAGTTTATTCCATCATTTTGATTAATTTTGTTATTTTTTGTCCTAGGTCAATCTTGGTTTTTGCCCAACTGCATTAAGAGACCACTCCAAAGGAACTTACTTCCACTGTGTTTCCTTCCTTTATAGGAGACAGAGACTAAATAAAAAAGAATCACTTTAAATTTAAGATCTCCAATTCACTCTTCTTTCCTTGGATGTGAAAAGCATAATGGGAACTGAGGTAACACATATCAACAAAGACATAGAGTAAGGACAAATCCGTTTTCCTCCTGGGAACTAGTGGCTGTGGCACGGACACAGATCTATGACGTGCTGGAGAAGGGGCTGAAGTTGCTCCTCACTCTGGCAAACCTCCTCTGTGAATGAGCCCCATGGGTTTAGGGGAGTTGGGGCTGAGACAACCAAATTATTTTAAATTCAAACAGTGTTTTGAATTTGACCCAGTATGTCAAGTTAGCCAGAGTTAACCACATGGTTAAAATGAAGAAGACAAATAGTAATGGGTAAAAGAGAATAGTTAGTAATAAAGAAGGTCAAAATATTGTCACAATCAATATTCGACAATGAATGGCAATATCATCTGTCATTTTAGTTAATTTAATGTCCGTGTGAACATCCGTATAGTAGTTTGTATCAAGTAGCAAATATTATCTTCTTATGACGTTTATTTGAGCACAACCCTCTTTAGTGAATGAAGGATTCTGCCAATACAGTCACCTAGGTCAAGCAATAGGTGTTTGGAAACAGATATGCGATTAGCAGAATATCTCACACAAGTATAGTAGAAATTATACTGGAAAGTTACTTACTTCTTTCCCTTGAGCACATCATAGGAGCTGGTGTATTTCTTCTTGTTACCAAAAATTTCTACCATCTCAGGGATATAGTTTGCAAATATTATCTAAAATGATCAGCAAATAGAATCTTAATCTCATTATTTTAAAGGATACACCAAAAATTTGAGATTATAAAGAGGAAAGAAGGTACACAAAACTTTGTTTCATCTATGAGGGACATCACTGTGAACTATATATTTAAAGAGAGAGAATTTCTTTTCTTATGTCAGCCTTCCCATTTGGTTAAAGGTGAATAAAATGCTTTTCATCATTCGAAATGACGACAGTGATGAAACAAGGACAAGCAGTAAGGCAAACTCCTTCCCATTTTGTCCCTTTATCACTACCAACTGCCCTCTGACTCTTCGAGTTGCTGTTATGTAGGGCATTAGTGGGGGGAGCTTATAGGGCAGAGCAGGGGTAAGGCAAAATAAAATGAGGAGATGTAGCAATGTGGACAGTGGAATGTCACAGAGGTGACATAGAGGACTCTGGTATGGTTTTTCAGGAACTGAAATTAGAAACTAAAGAAAAGGAGGCTTCCATTGTTCTTAACTCACAGTCCTGAACCGCACACAGACTCTTACTCATCTGAAGTAAAATGCTGATTTGGAGAGCTTACTCATTTGAGTCGGAAATGACAGAACTTTCTTCAGATCCAATCTCAAATGCCCTTCCTCTTTGGAAGAAAGACTTTAGTCCGATGGGCCAAAGATGGAGGAAGATACTGTTGCTCAGATCAATGTAGAGGCTAATAAGGAAAGTCTACTTCTCCTTTGTCCAGAGTCCTCATCTTTGGCAACCAAATGATTGCATCTCGTGCTCCAGGGGATACGGTTTGGGAAAACATGGGATCCTCATAGCTTTTCATTTGACACCTGAACAATGTAACATTCGCTCTCAAGCCAAAACCGCTTCACTTCTCGCCATTAACCAAATGCTTATAATTTACGTAGCTACATTCAAAAGATATTAAAAAACATTCTTCACCAAACTCCCCAGGGTGAAAAACATGATGAACGTTCGTCCTAGGGATGTCTTTGCTACCACATCTCCGAAGCCAACGGTTGACGTTGTTGCCATGACCAGGTAAATGGACTCAAAATATGATAGATTCTGTGAGTTTCTACCTTTGAGCCAGGGATCCCCAGAATTTTCCACCTGTCCAAAAAGAAAAAGACTCAGCAAAGGTCTCTGAACGGATTACAAGGGAAGTTTACAAAGGATGGACAAAATCGCTTAATCCAATGCTAAATTCTAGTGAAATACAAATGGTCCCTAGGCTGTTGTGAAGTGTTGGCAAATTGTGGGCAGTGATTGCAAAGTCTTATTTTCTTCCATTGTGATTATTGCTGAAATCTTGGGGGCAGGAAGCGTGAGCCCACATTTGGAAGGCCCCACAGTGAGATTTGCTGCCCACATGTCTCTCTTTTCAAGTGGGCGCATCACCACGGCCTGGAGCAATTACTGTTCATTCTCATTTTTCACCAAATCAGGATTATCTATCATTAAAGGAAGGAGCACTCAAGTCAGCACTTTATTTTAGCGAGCTAAACCTCATGAAAGCAGGTGTCTAAGGTAAAGCAAACAAGCTTCCCAGGTTATTTCCCCCACTTCCCACAAAAATCTCTTCAGTGATTCAAATAACTCTGAAAAATATTTCCTCTGACTGTCCCCCTCAGTCTCCACATTCTAAGGAAACTAAATTAATCAAGTTATCTTTGTTATATTAAATAAAAAGAGTAACCTAGATAATGACACTATACTTTATCTATATATGGTATATACAAGCTCATTATAAATATACAATATTTGGGTATATCACAACAAATAACGTATAACAATTATACAGAACACATATAATTGTCCCTTTTTTCCATTTTAGGCATATTTTCCAAATAGCTTACATATTCCTTCAACATATTCCTTTTCTATTTGATACAAAAATAATAAAATACTAAAGATGCCTGGGCAAAGTAGGATTTAGTTTTATTGTTAAGAACTGGAATAGAAATGAGAAATAATGTAGTTTGCTCAGGTATATAATGACTTTAAAAAATGATTTTATTTATTTTTAGAGAGAGGGGAAGGAAGGTAGAAAGAAGGAGAGGAACAATTGATGTGTGGCCTCTCACATGACCCTGGTGGGACCAGGCCCCAACCCAGGCACGTGCCCTGATCAGGAATCGAACCAGCAACCTTTCACTTTGTGGGATGACGCCGAACTGAGCCATACCAGTCAGGGGAGGTACGTGATCACTTTTTAAAAGTGATATTCCCAGTGCTGACTCTTTCTTAAATTTGATGAGTGGGTTATGAGTGTGGACTCCTATAAAATCTCACTCCAAAAAAAGAAAGAAATTGTATGTCTGTACTTAATCCCCATGGCCTGTGGATTATGTTACAAAGTACACTAATCTGTTTTTACTGACTTCTAGAGTTTGCACTATTTTCTGAGACTACTATACTGTTAGAAAACCAAGTTTAAATCACACAGATTAAAAAATATTTACATACACATACACACCTGTACATACATCTAGAAATATATACACACAGCTGTGAGTATGCAAAACCAAACTTTATTCTTATATTATTTACTAATTATTCTATTATTTTCTATACAAATAACGGTAAACCCATTTTTGCCCCACTCTGTATCTATTCAGCCCAGGAATACAAGAGTTCCTTGGGACAGTTTCCTTTAAGCTAAAACCTTACAGTGTCTTTTAATAACATCTTAGCACATGGCTTCAATCATATCCTTATGCCGCATGCTATACAAACTAAAACTAAATTTATTTCGACCTGGAAATCTCCTTTGCAATAATTTAAAGAATGATTTAGGGTTTCACTCACTCTCTTTGGAAGTATTATGGCAGAGTTCCCAATCCCTCTCCACTCCCAGGCCTGCCCCAAGACATGGTGGCCTTCTGCCCGCCTGCCTGTCCAGTCTCCTCTTCCTCTTTTTTTTAAAGATTTTATTTATTCATCTTTAGAGGGGAAGGGAAGGAGAGAGGTAGAGGAATATCAATGTATGGTTGCCTCTTGTGGGTCCCCTGCTGGGAACTGGCCTACAACCCAGGCATGTGTCCTGACTGGGAATCGAACCGCGGTTGTTTGGTTTGCAGGCCCGCGCTCAATCCACCGAGCTACATCAGCCAGGGCTCCTCTTCCTCTTATCCATGCTAGCACCCACCTGTCAGTCCCATGTGGGAAGGAAATTAAAGTTAGGATAAAAAGTTATGAAACAATGTTAAGATACTGAATTATCTATTTTTAACTCCCTATTTCAAAGAAACTGAGTTTTTATGTTTTTAAATTTTGTGTTTCAACTTTAGATTAGAAATGCTACGGAGGAGGAGGACAGAAGGACATGTTCCCGTCTCCTTCCTCCCTGTTATTTGTACTAGTTACATATTATTTTCACATTGTAGATGTGAGTTCTGGCCTACAACCACGACTCCCTTAGTTATGTCTTAGTTCTATTTTAAAGTCATTCAATAGTCAGCACTACTACTTTTTATCATGGTTTCTCCATTCTTGAGCCTTAATTTTGACTAATTTTTATCATGGTTTCTTCATTCTCGAGTCTTAATTTTGATTCATCTCCTCTGTGTCTGGATTTTACCATCAAGACACATTTGTAAAGGGGCTCATAGGTGTTATTTCCTCTTAAAATGACAGGACAGGTTACACTTTTTCCACACAAACTTTGCAGACACTGCTCCATTGTCTTTCTGTGTTGATTGATGTTGCCAAGCAATCTGAGGCTAGTTTGAATTTTCCCCCCTTTTATAGACTTTGCTCTGTTCTGCTTGGATTCTCTCCTTATCCTCAAAGGTCAGTAAACTGCCCCTAAATATGGTTAGAATAAATAATTTAGAGTTATTTTTCCTGGATTCAATATACCTTTTAAAGACACAGTACAGCTTCAACACTTGATTCTAAACGCTTTTTTCTGGTGCCCTTTGCCACGTCAGTCTCCGCACCGATGCAGTAGTGTGCTGGGTCGACAGTGCCTGTCTTCCATGGTTCCGCTCCACTGTCGTTTCAGCGCCTTTGTTCTTCCTACGCCAGGGTTTTGGCCTCTGTCCTGCCCACCAAGTCCCCGAGCGTGCGTCATCACACGCACTGCACGGTGGCTCCCCTAAGGCAGCTGTGAGCTCTGTGACACTGTTCTCCTCCTCCGATGGCTTTCAGCCCATGTTCAACGCCTGCTACTGTTCAACATTCTTTTATTTAAAATCTTATGTATGTAGTTTGAATGATCATTTTCAGTTTTTAAAACTCTTCCTTTGTGTTTTTTCTCAAATGTAAAGGGTTTTTTCTTAACTTTTGTTTCCTTGGGCAAATTATCTTGCAATTGTTCTTCTAACAGTTACGTTATGCAGCTGTGGTTAAACTGAGGTCTGCTCTCCTTCACACCCTCTTGGTATTTCTGGTGGAATCTAAGGAGAGGCACCCTATTGATTGCTTTCTGGTAAAATATTCACCTTTGAATGGCGTCAACTCTTAGCTGTGACTATGGGAAGATGGTGAGTTGAGACAATCACACTTTTATTTTGTTTTGTCATGTCAAATGTCCTCCCCCCAAAATCTGCTCTTTTCTTTGCTCTGGGATATAGCTCTTCTAGGTTGTCAACACTCTAGATGTTGGTGGGACTTACTGTAGATCCCTTTAAGTTATAGACCATCTGGCTACTTCTCCTTCTTTCTCTACGTGCCTCCTTGTTGGAGGTCTCTTTGCCTGGGTGACTGGATGCCCAACAAGGACACGTATTCACATGCGTAGAAGGGCCAAGGAAAAACCTGGAATGATTCAAATAAGCCTGGCAGAGACCATGCCCGCCTCAGGAGCACACGCCACTTACAGGGAGCAGCTAGTTTTCGACTGGGACTGCCGGTGGCCTTGGCAGAATGGGTTGGGCTTGTGTTTTTCCCCCAAATCCAGACATCTCTTTATGTGGAAGAGCAGGCAGTAAAAATAGAAAATAAAATGTAAACATAATTAAGTCAACTAAAAGATGCCTGTAGGCTACATTTGGCCTGAGAGCCCCTCGTGGGAACTGCTGCCGAAGGCAAAAGGTCGTGGCTCCTTCAGCACTCGCTCCCCTTCCATCCTGTGGTGGCCCGCAGGTCTCCACAGGGACACGGCCATTGCTTCTCCCATGGTAGGCCCATGACCCTAGGACCAGTCCTCCAGATCCAGGGACCTGCCTTCACTGCTGTGACACTTCATTCCAGGAAAATCTCCTGCTTGCTTGAGTGCCGAGAAAGGATGTGGCTGCTTTCAGATTTCTTGAAGTTTTTTGTCACATTTTGCATTTAGCATTTGACATTTTTCTTTTTTCTAGTTACTGTTTTCATTAATTTTGAGACAAGGGCCCATGTGAAAATGACTTCTGCTATGTTTTTTGTTTGTTTGTTTTGCTTTGCTTTTCTTAAAGGCCTGTGCAGGCTCCTCACAACCCATTTTAATTTCTGCATTTTCTAATCACTGCTCCTCCACTGTCCTAGAGCAACAAAGTCTAGGAGTTACTTTCCTACTGTTGAAATCCACTTACTATATTGCTGGTTACCATGGGCTAAAAACTAACCTCTCCCATAGGCAAAGGAAGCAGATGAATTTCAGAACCAAGAAGTCCCCAAAGCTCCCCTTTGCAACCCAGAAACACCTCCCCCACACTTTTCTGGTTTTTAAAAGTATAAAATTATCTTTTTAGCTTCATTTATTTGACTTTTTATTCTTTTTTTAAATGCTAAAACCTTTACGAAGATACAGTCATAACTTTTACCTACTGCTTGCTTATACCTCTGAAGGGCAAGCTTTACTAGGGTAGGTTTTGAAAGCTGGAAGAAAGAATTTAGATACCTCGAGTGTAGGAGATACATATTCGTCATAAATATGGGGGTGGAGAAAACCCTAAATGGGAAGTAAAAAGATAAGCCTCATGCTCGTTACAGTGATGGAGACAGGAGTTCAGAAGGATAACCTGCATGTTTTAAAGAAAAGACATTCGTGCTGACCGGCAACACGAGATGCTTACCAGGTGAATGAATCCTGCAGCCGTGAACCAGGTACTGAGAATGATTGATAACAGTTTGGAAAACTTCACTGAATTGCTAGCGGAAGAAAGACAAAGAGGTGTTGGATTCTGACAGGTTCCAAGAAACACAAACACCTCCTCCTCTGAGACCTTGCCACTCGAAGTGGTTCGTGGACCCAAAGCAACAGTACCCTTACCCTGGAGTGTATCCGAAATGCGGAATCCCAGGCCCCACCTCTGACTACAGGTGTGCAGTGTTGCCAGATCCTCCGCTCGATCAGAGCTGAAGATGAGAAAGCTCTGGGCAGACCCAGTTACACACGCTTGTTTGAAAAGCTTACATTTTGCTATGGTATCCTCCAGCCTAATCTTATACTGCTTTGTAAAGCACAGTATATGCGTATCATCATAAAATAAATGTAATAGATTATTAATTGCCTAAAGTGACGGTACGAACTGCAGTGTCCTGGGAATCCAGAGTGGGCTTGTGAAGTGAAGTTTTGGGTAGTCACAGAAATGTGGTTTCATAACGCCAAGCTCATACCAGCATCTTTGAGTGAAGAGGATTAGACCAGCTCCTGTCTCCTGAATAGGGCCTGGCATTTACTGAAATCTCTGTGGTTTTCAGGAGGGGCCACCTGTCACCCAGGAACAGCCTTTTATGATCTTGACTTCTCCCTCATGCATAAACATTTAGCAGTGAAATTTCCCCAGCCTATAATATTTGATGCTTCTAGTGAGGATCTAGAGGTGTGGAGATTTTGAGTGGGTAACATAAGACCAAACTGCTTAAAACTTTTTTTTTGAGACATTTGGGTGGCTCTGTTTCTGCAAGCAACAGTTCACTGTGGCCACTGGGCAGCTCTCATGCTCAGAGGGATTGTCTTCTGTTCCTAGCCAGGAAAGACATGATTCATAGCAGCCAATGTATAGAGCCAAAGCCTCTGAATTGTTTTTGCTTTTTTATGTAGGTGGTGGTGGTAGGGGAATTAAAGCCTAAATGGATTTACACATTGTCATTCTACAAAACAAAGAAGAAACAAAATCTTCGAAATGAATGCAAACTTTTCAGCTGGTGTGAGACGTTAGCATAGTGGGAGAAAGTGAGTGAGTAATACTTTGGGAGCTACAGGGTCTCGTGACTTTTGCACCAGAACTTTGATGAGAAATGAGTTGAGCTGAAGGTTCAGTTAACATTTTAATTCCCCAACCCCAGACAGAGCGTGAGCAGTACTTGAGGAAGGGCATTTACCTGGTCCTGATGGCTCTCAGAATTTGCAGGATCTGAGGGAGTTCTAGCAGCCTCAGTGCCCTTAGGAACCTTAAACCTAGAAAGAGATAGGAAGGAGAAAGTCACTTAAAGAAGAAGGTTACTCCAGGGAGTGACCTGAGTTATAACCCAGTTCGGAGTGATTACACTCTTTCCCTCCCTGAAATGCTCATAATATATTATAATGTCATAGGCTTAAGAGTGTGAGCTCTTGTTCAAACACTAGCCCTGACACTTAACAGCTGTTGTAATCTAAAGCAATGCCCTCAACTTCTCTAATTTCTCATCTGTAAAATGGGAATTACAATAGTACCGACCTCATAGGGTTGCTGAGCTAACAGAAAGCATATATTATAATAAGCATTGCTCACATTTTACTTAATTCTTCCTTCGAATAAAAAGCAAATTATCCATAAGCCACTTAAACTTCTAACTACAGAACATTCATGATATGTTTCTCACTGTTTGTGTGATGCTTTATTTTATATAGTTTGATAATAATGATAGCAAGAAATATTTTATAGATAATAATGTAAAATTACATCAAAATCAGTAAATGCCATATGACTCCCATGTACTGTCAATACATCTACCATGAAGACTAAGTAACTAAATAAATCTCTAACATGTAACAGTGTGTCTGGGTATGATGAGCCATAGATTTTAAGGGCCAAGGGGGGATTTTCATCTCTCCCACTCATGGGTCCCAGCATGGAGGGGCCCCCAGGGATGGGGTGCTGGGAGCTCGCCTCTCGAGTGGTGGATGAGCCAGTCTGCTACCGACAACAAACACTGACACCTACTGTGCATCAGGCACATCACACTGCTAGGTACTGAGGTAAAAAAAAAATGAGTTCTGAAAATATATTATAAAACCATAAAAGTATAGTGAGGAATTTCTTAAAGTGGCATTTAGGCATTAAAGAAAAATGAAGAACACTTATGAACAAATGTTGAGACCTTTTAAAAAGAGATTGTTTCCAATTCCCACAATATACTTACCTAGCCAATTGCTCTTCAAATAATAAGAAATGAAGGTTGGTGGGATGGTGAAGATGTCTACAATTGAGTTCATCTCCAACCAGAACCTGATCTTGTCATCAGCTGCCAAAAACTATGAAACAAACACAAAAAGATCCCAAATTCTGTGTGAACACTAGAGTGGCTTTATTCAGGCACTTTTCACTCATCAACTGGCTCTTTGATCTGATTCCATTATACGCACATACACACATACATATTATATAGCTATATATATATATATATATATATAGTATGCATATAAATTTTTAAAGAGTTTATTTATTCATTTTTAGGGAGAGGGGAAGGGAGAAAGAAATATCAATGTGTGGTTGCCTCTCGAGTGCCCCCTATTGGGGACCCAGCCTGCAACCCAGACATGTGCCCTGACTGGGAATGGAACCGGCGACCCTTTGGTTCACAGGCCCATGCTCAATCCACTGAGCCACACCAGCCAGGGCTACATTATATATATTTATATAGATACATCTGTATTTAGGTAGACACAAAGATTATACTTTTAGCAGGTATTCAATAAACAAACAGGAAGCCATTTTACTTCCTGGATCTTAACTCTCACACTTTGACCTTTCTGGGGCTCCTAGATCTTTATAATGAAATAACGAAAGCCCGCTATTCGTAAGCAATGAGGAAACATGATTTAGCATGGTCTTCAATGGAAAGGGTACAGCTGTCTAGAATTTTGGCTGGCTAAGGCCTGTGTTTATGAGCTTCCCTATCTAGATGAAGAAAGTAAGCATTTCCAGGAAGGGGAAATTGCTATAAAAAAGATTTTGATGATCAATGTGGTCAGATTATGTTCTGAAAGACAGCCATAGAAACACATGTTAGATCCACATGTGGTCTGTCCAGAAGGTATCCAGCCATGTAACACGAAACATAGAGACGAATATTGAAGAAGATACAAAATACAGGAAACACTGGACAATGAAGTGGACAAGTCCCCTTCAAAGTAGGCACCCTGGGACCTCACACAGTTCTCCCAGTCACCATCATCTGCCCCATCATATGTTCCTGAATCACATCGACAGTCTGAAATCTCTTCCCTTTCAAAGGGAAGTTTTGATTTAAGTTTTGGGGAAAGCTAGAAGTCGCAGGGCACCAAATCTGGGCTGTAGTGGGCCTAAATCACCTGGCTGATTTGATGTTTTGCCAAAAAGTGCATGAGATGGGATGCATGAGCGGGGCACGTTGTTATGATGAAGCTGCCAATCACCAGTTGCCCATAGCTGCAGCCTTCGGAATCATCCAGATAGTTTCCACTGTGGAATGTTCAATTTTAACGCCAAATATGATGCAGATTCGTTGCTCTACCTACTCAGCCACTTGGAATGCGACAGCCACACAGTCCACATGCTCACTCAGCAGCACCTACTGCCCCCACTGACTAATAACAGTGAAGTCGCTGTTCACACATGCACATTCCAGTCCACGCCTTGGCTGGCAGGAGTGCATCAGTGTCACACAAACCATTCTTGTTGTATTAACAATAGCTGGACTTTTTCTAGACCGACCTCGTATGCATGACATATCTAAATTATCTGTATATGAAAACATGGGATGGATAAATACACTGAAACCTGTATCTAGGATGGGGCCTCGATAAATGCCTGTGGAATGAGAGAACTATTTAATGTATGAGTATAACAAAAATTAAACAAAGATGTAGAAGTACTTTATATAGTTACATGGCACGTACGCTGTCAGTGAAGCCAGTGACATTTTCAGAGGCTTGTTATTCGGGTTCTGCTAGATTGTGATTACCAGTAAAGCTTTCTCAATGGTAGATGGAAAGCCAATAAGGAGGGCAGTGTGACAGGTTGATGATATTTTTGTGTTGGGATTTTTGGCCTGGGTTACAGCTTCGGATGCAGGAGAGAGAGTTATTATGTCTCAGTATACACTGAACAGTTTAGGGCATAGACCCTCTAACTTTGGAGCCTGAAAACCTAGGCTGACGTGTAAGCAAGGCACACACAGATCGCTCTGTGCTGTGCCTGTCGTGTTTGTCTGTTTACTCCCACTTTCAATAGGTACTTACTCTCAACCCAAAATAGAAAGTGAAGAAAGCATTGAAAGTCAAATCAATAGGGATGGTTTTGTCTTGGTATGAAGAACAGCTTCCAACAGGGCTGCAAAAGAAACAAAGACGGTTTACAAAGATGCACATTTTAAAAGCTGTGCCTACTGAGGACGAAATGAAAAGAACCAGTCCAGACACTTAAGTTCACGTCTCCAGGAAATTTCTTTTATCTTGGGACTAGAGGCATGCATGAACAAAACCACTAGACGGTGCATGGAGCTGAAAATAACCAGAAAATTACCTGCTTTCCTTTCACAGAGTTTATTACATCTACTTCTGTTTTATCAATAGGGATTCAGAGGCCTAGAAATTATGTGGCTCTTCTTGGTTTGTATGACCATCTACCCAGCCTGAAATTTAGGTATTCTACCCTTTTGATACAAAGCTACTCCAGGTCAAATGAAATGACTCAAGACAAATTAAAAAAAACAAATTTCCTAAAAGATCAGTAAGGCATTCATAAGCAGAGACTACTGGTTTCCCAGGGATCTCTAAAGTGGCCTGATTTTGGCCCTGCAATCCCAGTTTTACCTCAACAGGAAATCCAAGGTCATTCCCAGAGGCTCAGCCTGGGGTTCAGATTAGACTGGGTTCACCCTCACTTTGGCGTAAAAGAAGAGCAGAGAGGACCAGACAATAGTTCGCTCCTTTGTCCCAGAGGAGCTCTAGCATTCTTCCTTCTCCAGACTGCCCTAAACTCTTTCAAACCTACAAGACATCCTGCAATGGCCACAGAACTTTTGCTTCAACGCCCGAAGCGTCCAAAGGCATGCAAAGCCCTCCTAAGCAGCCCAAAGGAGCAAGCGGCCACTGGGGGCTTGCAGCCCCAGAGACTGGAGAGTAGATATGCGGACGGCACCCCAGCCCCTAGCAGCGCAGCACGGCTGGGTGCAGACGCAACTCGTGCATTTTTGTGGAGTTGCTTTTAGTGCTTCCTGGGGGGAACTAAACACTTATCCTTTTTATGAGCTCGTGTGTACAAATAGGTTGAAAAGTATATTAACCATTTTTTTCTGACAGAAAATTCCAAATTAGCTGGCAACCTAATGATACAGCAGGCAAAGTGGTTAGGGATTTTACTTACTCAGAAGAGTTGATGAAATAGATTATAAGAGACCCAATGCTTAGTACAAAGACAAGGATCACCTGAAACAAAAACAGAGGAAAATGTACAAAATCCAGTTTATTGTCATGACTCTAGATGAATAAACAAATCAAGACAACTGCTTTTTTCTTTTTATCATGTCTATACACATATAGTCATTTTTCACAGTTCATTTATGTTAATATCCACTCACTCATTTTTTTCATTCTTTCTTTCAAGAAAGATTGATTGGACCCTTACTGGGTATTCAGTAAATGAACATGTACCTATCCATTTCATTTGCCTGATTTTCACTCTCACACCCTTCATAACAGCTGTTCTTCCTGCTGCTCCTAAAGCTGTCCAGTCGCAAGAAGCTCTATCACTTATTCATTCATTCACTCATCAAACATTTATTAAGTGTTTATGGTAAGTTCTGTACTTTAGTACATGCTAGAAAATTAGGGCTCCTAGATGTAGACTTCAAAGTTGAATTGCCTGTGATGTTGTAGAACAAACAGTCCCAAACATGTCCATCTACAAGGAGGTCTGAATTTTGACAGGAGGGAAAGTGCTACAGTGAGAAAAAAAAAAAGAATGCTTTTAACCTGCCAGTGTATCTAGTCCATAAAATAAGCAGAGCGTGTAAAATACAATTAGAAATGTATCCATCTAAAACCCTCAATGCATTTGGATGAACTCTTTCCCAGCCCCCTTGACTTTGCAGGTCAACTACAGGTAAGCGAATGTTCCTCCAGTTGTGTCTAGTTTCCAAGCCATTTGTTTCCTTAGTATGTCCAGTCCAGTATGGTATTAATAATACTAGTCATAAAGATGAATTTTATTTACAATTAGAGCTTTACACTCTTCTAGCTCAGGTGTTCCTGGGGCAGGTTACCTGTACTGGGAGAGAGGTCAGTTTCTTCTCTGTTAATCCTTTTGGGGGGTTTTATTCCTAGTTGCCCAGTGACTAGGCTACCTGTGGCCTCTGCAGAATTGTAGGTCATGGGGGGGGAGTGAACAGAAAGGCAAGGTCAGAGCTGGAAAGTTGAACTTGACTGGGCTTAGATTCCGATGGTCCCCGCCGGGGGCTCTCTGAGCATGGGGGGTGTTTCATGTTTACTTTCACGGTTCTTTCACTGCTCTTTGGCAAACCCAATTGGAGCTGTTCAGCAACTGTTTCTGTAGTACCTATCCTGACCCACGTATTACCCTGGTGACTGGGATACATCAGCGAACAACGTGTGCAAAGATCCTTGCCTGCATGGAGTTTAAGGGAAATGATTCGTCAGAGAATCCTACATGTTAGGAAAATAATGTGAAGGGGGTGAGAAATGCAAGAGGAGGGGGCAGGAGAGTTGCCATCTCGGTGCCGTTTCATTGCTACGTGCCCTGTTTGTGGTTCCTGTGAGCCGGGTGCACCACTGGAGGCTCACCAGTCTTTTCCCAGTGCTGGAGTCCTGACCCTTCGCATGCCTCCTGAGCAGGTAGGAAGGTCTCTCACATGGGACGGACATCTGGCCCGTGGACCACCTTAAGTATGTTTTGCCCCAACAAACACTAGATGGACAGACCACCTTCGGTGTGGCACCTTCTCTGGCACAGAGCAGCTCGCCAGATGGCCTCTTATCACACCTGAGCCAGCTGTCAGTTCACCGTGTCCCCAAAGTTCAGGAGATGCAGATTGAAATTTCTGAGTGGTCTCTCATAACCCTTTTTCTTAGGCTTTACATGAGAGGACATAACCCCACACTTCTGCTACAACAGCAGTTGTTTCAAAAATCCTTTTCCATGTCCGACTTACCCTCATTTGCATGAGATTGGGTAATATGCTAAGAGCTTCAAGTGGTTTTCTTCTAACTGCTTTGTAAGTGGCAGTGTTGCAGCTTACTTAGTACATAGGAGTTACTGGCTTCTGTTTTATCGTTTATGTTAAGTGTTGAGATATTGCTAAGCTCAGGGAAAATGTTGGGAGTAGATATGTGGCGATTGTGTGTGGGTGTATCAGCATATTGACAATCACACATAGTTTTCATGAAATCTTTTCTCTTTCCTTTACATAGGAGCATATTTTTCTCTCTGACTAAATTTCATAAGTGATTCTTCAAGTATAAATCATACATTGACAAGCTTCCAGAAAGATGGGGGCAGACTAATGTTTACAATCCTCCGAAGCATTGAAATCAACAAAAAAGAAGAAAGTGTTGGTTTTATTGACACGGAGAACGATACAAACCTCACGTCACAAACCTGGAGAACATTTCGTAGAAATAACACGGAGCGAACAGAAAAGTGCACACCAGCCCAGAAGAAGGCAGTGGGACCTACAACCTGTGGACACCACTCAGTGAGTCGGGCTGAAATGGGAGATAATCCTGAGACGACCTCTTGGGTCGAAGGGGCAAATCTGGAAGGGCCGGCTGTCTGGCAAGGGCAGAGCGCTCTCCACCCGAGGCGTGGATGGCAGGATGGAGCCGCAAAGCCAGAGGGGCCTGGCGGAGGCACTCGGACGCCGAGCAGTTGCCGAGGAGCAACCTTTTAGCTAGCAGCAACACCTTTCCTCGGAAGCACCTTGGAAAGCAGTCAGAGAAAAAGAAACGGAATCATTTGAAACCCCTTCCAGAGACAGCCCCGTCTGCAGAGTTGCTGGCCACAGCATTCTCCCCCTGGGTTTGTCTGTGTGGGAAAATGCACCGTAAATAGAGGCTCTGCCTTCCACAGGGGGGCTTAACGCTCCCTGTTTACCCGGCGGACAGTGCAGGGTATCTTCAGAATGCAAACAGCTGTCAACATGGTTAGCAACGACACTGCAAATCCTTTCAACTTTCACTTATGAATATTAGCAGACAACAGAAAATCGACAGTTCTGTGGGAGGTATAAGAAAACAGGAGGATCAGGGAGTGAAAAGGGATGAAATGAGCTCCCACGAGAGAGTTAACATGGACCATGTAAATAAACTGTTTAACAGCACAATTATTGTTCCTAGTGAGGTTCTAAAAACCTGCTGAGTAATGTTGGAGGATCTGGAAAGCAAAAAGAGAATATGGGGGTAACACCGATACCATAACTGCAAGAAGCTGCACCCCAACACCGGCTGAGAGATCAACAAAAAGAGGGTAGCATTTGTCAACATTCAGCATCTTACAAGAGGTATACTTTGGGAGCTCAGAGTCAGACCTAGGAGGGCGGGCCCTGGCTTGGCTGGCAACTGTAGTTCTGAGGAGATGCTGTGAGCCTGGTGCTGGCAGTGTTGAGAAAAAAACAAAACAAAACAGTTCTTCAATCGTTTTTTTAAGTGCTGACTGCTACAGGAGTAAAATATCACTGAATAGACAAGGCTGAAAAATACAGATGCCAAACATGGAAGAAGCAATTCCTTTCCTCTCTCGGGGCTTCTGGTCTCCTCTTGTACCCCTGTCTGCAGAGTCTAACTAGGGACGTAAGGGAGCTCACGCAAGACACACGTGGTTGCTGAGCCCTGGCCTCACACCGCAGAGCAGAGGAGGGAAGGTGGACTGGCAGCTGGGAGACAAGAGCTTAGCAGCTAGTTGACAGGGGTGTCCAACCCACAGCCCATAGGCCACCTGTAGCCTGGGATGGCTCGGAATGCTGCCCAACACAAAATTGTAAATTTACTTAAAACTTTTTTTTTTTTGCTCATCAGTTTTCATTAGTGTTTGTGTATTTAATGTGTGGCCCAAGACAACTGTTCTTCCAGTGTGGCCCAGAGACGCCAGAAGGTTGGACGCCCCCGAGAGCAGGTCATCTTACGTGCTAGGAGACACTGAAACATGTACCGACATGTCAGAGAAAAAGGACTGGAAGCCAAGAACTCGACATCCAACCAAACTGCTGTTCACTTGTGAGAGCAAGATAAAAGCCGTGTTTGGATATTCAAGTGTTCAGAGATTACACCACCCACATTTTCCCTTACAAATTCATATGGAAAGTACTCAAGAAAAAAAAGTCAGAAAGATGAAAGTGGTGCCTAAGGAAAGGTACAAATAATGCAGTTTTTGACTCTGAAGCAAACATTAAGAAAACTGTTAACAGGTGTATAATGCTCAAAACAAAACGGTAATCTAGAAATGAGGGTCAGATTCGTTCAATTTTGGGGAGGAAAGAACAGTGGTGTGAAAGATCTCGTGCAAGAAGAGAATACGGATACAAAACATGCAGAGACACATGGAAAAATACAAAACGGAAATTTTGCTCTGAGTCTGATGTACCTAGTATGCCTATGCTATATATTAAAAATGGAATTATCCAAGTCAAAGATGCAGGAGAATGAATAAAAGTGATAAAAAGTTACGAATCAGAAATGGAAACATCAGCTACCGGTCAGTGTTTATGTACCTTGAATGGTTTAGATGTATCATCATATCATTTTTCCTACAGTGCTCTGAAGGGGGTTATTCACGTTGTAGGAACAGAACCCAATTTAAGAAAATCCACTTGCCCAGGACTGCACAGTAGGAAGCGGAGGAGCCCGTGTGTGAGTGCACGTCTCTCAAAGGTTACAGCCACTGTGCAGTTTTGCCTCTCCAGAGAGACAGGGAACCTGGACTGAGAGGCAGCTGAGTTGTGTATCCGACACCCGTTCTCCCTTTTCTTACTGACAGACATCCCGTGTTTTTTTTTTAAGCCACTGATATTAGATATTCTGTTATGCAGCAAATTCAATTTCTAAATATTATAAAGACCAATAAAGCAGATCACCATAAGGTGAATAACTCCTCTGGTGAATTAACAAATAAATGTATTTGTAAGTCAATAAAAGGATAAAAGGCCAGGTACATGATATTTATGAGACACACTTAAGAGGAGGTAAGACAGAAGATCGAAAGAGAGCTGGGCAAAGACATCCCAGGGAAGTTTGAATAAAATGGAAACAATGTTACATACTAATGTGTTTTAAAATGTTCCAGCCAAAAAAAAAGAAACAAACTAAAAAATGCTAAATGTGACAAAAACGGATATTTTGCATTGATGAAAGGCACACTCACTTGAGAAGATGTAATAGGTGTGATTGATAACGTTAGGCACTAATCGTTACACAAAATTTATAATTCTTAACCTGTTAGAAATTCAAGCCTTGGCTAGTGTAGCTCAGTGGATTGAGTGCGGGCCTGCGAACCAAAGGATCGTAGTTCGATTCCCAGTCAGGGCACATGCCTGGGTTGCAGGACAGTTCCTAGCAGGGGACACACAAGAGGCAACCATACATTGATATTTCTCTCCCTAACCCTTCCCCCCTAAAAATAAATAAATAAAATCTAAAAAAAAAAGAAATTAAAGATATTTAATAAAAGTATAAATAATCAATGAAAATGTCTGACATTCCCCTTTCAATCGGTCATCAAATAATTAAGGATATGGAAAACGTATAGCACAATGAATAGTTTTTATATATCAAACTGGTACTACATATATTCTTCCTGAAGTTCATCAAGTGGTAATAAAAATGATCATGTCAGACTGGGCAGCAAACGATTTTCCCACACATTCTGTGGACGAGAAATCATAAAGGCAGTGATATTCTTGGTCCATAAATTTTAACAAAGTGAAACAGATGGCCAGTCACTCTATCCCGAAGAAAATAAAAGCAGACCACATTAATCTCAATACACCATGAATCAAACAAGAAATTAAAGTTTAAAACAATGTAAAGACGAATTAGATATTAATAAAAATAAGGACATTATTTGCCAAAGTCTGTGACAAATAGCCAAAGAAGTACTCTGAGGGAAAAAAATTTGTGTAAATCAAATTCAACTGAAGAGGCCAGAAAGGTTAGGTCGGCCCCGAAGGCTGGCTGCAGGCGAAGACAGCGCATGCGTGGTGAGACCTGGTGCTGGGTGTGCACTGGGCAGTCCTGTGGCGTCCGGGCGGAGACGCCAGGCCAGGGGGAGCCACCAGGGTCTTGAATACGGGGATCCCAGATCGGCCAGAAATGTCAGCTCTTTGGCAGAGCTGACTCAGACTTCAGGAAGGCTCAGCTCATCAAGGCTGCCCCAGTGATGAAAATACGGGCTTTGTGTTTGGAGACCAGACTCCTCGCAAGGACAATGCAAGCCACTGCCGTGGTGGACAAAGTAACCTGTGGGTTAAGGAAGTTGCTCTTTTAGGCCAAGCTTTACAGGTGGAGCAGCCTGCTAATTGCATGTGAATCCTTCTTTCTTGGGGGTGGGGCTACCACTCGCTTTCCCTGACCAATCTCCTTGCGGAAGGGAAATATGGCAGCTGGGGGATTTCTTCCAATCAACTCAGGTCCTCTCCGGCAACTCTTCCCCTTGACTTGGGGTGGACCTTGGGGTGATAGGAACTGATATTGGTGTCAAAGAAGGCGTATTAGAAAATTCTCTTCCTAAACTGGTGGGGTTGTAACACTGACTGGATGGAGAAATAAACAAAATAAATGGGGAAGAGCTGGGTACCAAAATTAAGAATGATAAAAATATATTACTTATATGTATAGGTATATCATGAGACTAATGAAAAACATAAATTTCCAGCGACGCCAAAT
>PVKM010015030.1:0-28359 GCA_004027735.1 Carollia perspicillata | reverse complement strand
ACTCTTGTGGACTCAGTTCACAGAAGGATCGATAACTCCAGGAAGTGCCATTTACCTTCCAATCTCGGGGAATGGCATCCACTGTGCTCCGGGAGACAGCACTGTCATAGACTGTCTACGATGGAGTTGTCAGAGACCATGCAAAAGGCATAGTAAGTCCTCCTATGAGTCAATTCTGCTCCAAGATTTTGGGTAAGATGTTTGGAAATGTTACTCATGGAAAGGGATTGTGACTGAAAACATTATATTTACATGAAAACAAGCATGGATATATTTTATCTAAGAATGTTAGAATATCATGAATTTTAAGTGTAAACTTAAAATAAATTTAAGCTTGGGAGTTTAATTTTGAGTCAACCATTAGCAATATTTTTGTGAGAAAGTTTGAGAAGCCCAGAGGTGGTGGTGGGATGGGTAGCTGTAAGACCTGGTTTGCTGGCACAGTTCTGGCTTAAGCCCATCATTAATGCCCCATTTCACTGTCAACGTTTGGCCATTATATTCATCTTAGAAATAAGGAGCCATTGAACATTTCCAAAGTAGGGGTTACCTGACAAAAGCCTCTTCTTACATTTATTTGACCAAGATTTGCCATTAGAAGACACACTTAAGGAACTACTGAATAAAGTTTAGTGGATAATGTGGTATGGCTTTGGAAGATGGTAGTGCAAAGGGAAAAGAAAGGGAAATGCAAGAGACTGTATGAAAGAAGCACTGTTAGGAAATAATATCTGACTGTGGGGCCCAGAGCAGAGGGAAGGGAGAAATCTTTGTGGATGGTGGTCAAGAGAAGCTTTCCGGAGAAACTCACTAAAACTGAATCCAGTAGGGGAGTTGTTCTCATGGAAAATAGGGCATAAGTTGAGATGCTGAAATATATATGATCTGGATAAACTTTTGTACTAACAGTAAAAAAAAATCCCAAGCAAGTTCGAAGACTATTAGAAACATGCTGATAATATCTCACTATTGATATTTCATACTTTGAATTGACAATAATTTTTATTGGTTTTTGGAAATCAGCATATATTAATCTTTTCACAACATCTCAACACCAAGCAGAGTTCTATACAGGATGTAGGAGGTGGAAGGTAATTCCAAATAATCTTTTTCATAGTTGGTTTCATTTGCTATTAACTATTAATGTTTGCAAGTAAGAGTATTTCTCCAGTGAATTTATTTAAAATTAAGCCCACGTGATGTATAATGATTGTGTAGCAAATCCATTCAACCTAAAGATGTGTGAACAGTTACAGTTCTTCCAGTTTTCTGACTGGCTGCAATGAACTCTGGAACATGGTAAAAGCTATTCATGGACCACAAACAGTGTAGCAGGCATGGTGCGGAGCTGTTTGCATGCATTTTTTCATATAGTCACCTCAGTAATGCTTTGATAGAGGTACTATAGTTTGTCCAGATCTAAAGATGAAATACTCAGGAGTGAACTTGCTCAATGTGCAATAGAAGTGGAGTTTAGTTGGTCAACATAACTATTGACTTTATCCAATAATTTGCTCAGATTTGTTACACAGACCTTCACTGTCTCTACATTGTTTCTAACAAGAAAATACTAAGAGTACTTTTTATTTATTAGTATATTAGGATTACTCAGTTTTAAAATACAGAGCCCAAGACATTTTTGTCTTCCCATTTTTCTTTGGTGTTTGTTGTTTAGTTTGCACAGGTGAGTTATTAACTACATAACTATAACTATAAAGGTTTATAGAAAGAAAGAATCTATTTTTGGACTTGTGGATTTTACTTTATCTTAGTGGTTAGAAAACTCAGAAAGGGTTTCCAAACAGGACCTCTGAGTATATATACTCTTGTTATTTGAGTAAGTATATCCTTACACATTCATATCACAGTCAATGAAATATAGAAAGTGGCAATATCTAGGTATTTTAGGAAAAACAGTTTTGCATCAGTTATTTGGGGAACTGAAGGATGTAATTACCTGAAAATTTTCTATTTTTTTTTCCTGTATGTGTATAAATCTGGGGAGTGATTCTTTTTCTTTGAGGAACAAAGAGTGGTGGAGGAGAACAAAATAATTATTCTAGAGATTTAATTATCAGGTTAGATATCAAGATAGAGTAAATTAAGATATTTTGCTTGTTTGGTAAAATATGAAATGCATACACATTTATAATTATTTCCCCTATTCTTCTAAATATATATTATAAAATATAAGCCCTTTGCTTTGACTTTCAAATAGTTTTTAAAAAATATATTTTATTGATTATGCTATTACAGTTGACCCATTTGCCCCCCCTCGACTCCCCTCCACCCTGCACACCCTCTCCAACCTGCATTCCCCCCTTTAGTTCACGTCTATGGGCCATACATGTAAGTTCTTCAGCTTCTACATTTTCTGTACTATTCTTAACCTCCCCCTGTCTATTTTCTACCTACCATCTATGCTTTGTATTCTCTGTACCTTTCCCCCCCTTTCCCCCTCTGACTCCTCTGCTGATAACCCTCCATGTGATCTCCATTTCTGTGGTTCTGTTCCTGTTCTAGTTGTTTGCTTTTGTTTTTGTTTTAGGTGTGGCTGTTAATAACTGTGAGTTTGCTGTCCTTTCTCTGTTCATATATTTTATCTTCTTTTTCTTAGATAAGTCCCTTTAACATTTCATAAAATAAGGGCTTGGTGATGATGAACTCCTTGAACGTGACCTTATCTGAGAAGCACTTTATCTGCCCTTCCATTCTAAATGAAAGCTTTGCTGGATAGAGCAATCTTGGATGTAGGTCCTTGCCTTTCATAACTTGGAATACTTCTTTCCAGCCCCTGCTTGCCTGTAAGGGCTCTTTTGAGAAATCAACTGACAGTCTGATGGGAACTCCTTTGTAGATGACTGTCTCCTTATCTTTTGCTGCTTTTAGGATTCTCTCCTTCATTTTAATCTTGGCTAATGTAATTATGATGTGCCTTGGTGTGTTCCTCTTTGGGTCCAACTTCTTTGGGACTCTCTGAGCTTCCTGGAAGTCTATTTCCTTTGCCAGATTGGGGAAGTTCTCCTTTATTATTTGTTCAAATAAGTTTTCCACTTGATGCTCTTCCTCTTCCCCTTCTGGTACCCCTATAATTTGGATGTTGGAACGTTTAAAGATGTCCTGGAGGTTCCGAAGCCTCTCCTCATTTTTTTTTTTTTTGAATTCTTGTTTCTTCATTCTGTTCTTGCTGAATGTTTTCTTCCTTCTGGTCCACACCATTGATTAGAGTCCCAGTTTCCTTCCCATCACTATTGCTTCTCCGTACATTTTCCTTTACTTCACTTAGCATAGCCTTCATTTTTTCATCTAATTTGTGACCAAATTCAACCAACTCTGTGAGCATCCTGTTTACCACTGTTTTGAACTGTGTATCCGATAGGTTGGCTATCTCTTCGTCACTTAGTTGTATTTTTTCTGGAGCTTTGATCTGTTCTTTCATTTGGGCCATTTTTTTTTGTCTTGGCACACCTGCTATGTATAAGGGATGGAGACTTAGATGTTCACCAGGGCAGAGTAACCCACATAGCTGCATTGTGACACTGTATGTGGGAAGGGGTCAAGAGGGAACAATGGTGCTTGCTCCACTCTCTGCCAGCTTTCAGTCACTTCCTCTGTTACCCACCAGCAAAGTGGGCCCTTATGGTGCTGATCCCTGGGTAGGTTGGCTTGTGTATGTTCTAGGATCCTAGGATTCAAGATCCTAGGATCGTGAATGAACTCTCTTGTGAGGCTGGGAGTTTTTCTCGCTGCCACCTCAACCCCCACAGGTGTTTTCAATCGGTGGTTTGAGGCTTTATTTCCCCATGCTAGGACCCTGGGTCTGTCTTGCTCCCCAGGTGTTCCTTCTGGTTTATCTGCACATGAATGTGGGATCACCTGCTCCACCAGCCACTGCCTTGCCAGTCTGCCAGCTGCTGCCTTGCCTGCCCTGCTCCATAACCAACTGCTTCGCTGGGTCCGCCAGCCACTGTTGGGAGTCCTCTCTGCCTGGCTGCCCATCTCTGCCCCTCCTACCAGCCTGGATAGATGTTTCTTCTTTAACTCCTTGGTTGTTGGACTTCCATACAGTTTGATTTTCTGTCAGTTCTGGTTGTTTTTTGTTCTTAAATTTGTTGTTGTCCTTCTTTGGTTGTGCGAAGAGGCACAGTGTGTCTACCTACACCTCCATCTTGGCTGGAAGTCTCAAATACTTCTTGATTTATACATACTATGTTTTAACAAGAAAATAGTGTATAGTATTCATGACAACATGCCCCATTATTTTCAAAAGGTGAAATAAGTAAACATTTTAAATTTCCTAGTTCATTTGGCTTGTGTGAGAATGGCCACCAAAATGAGCTCTCATGCTTCCATTTTGTTTGATTTGGAATCAACAGTGTCATAAAATACTTTTTGTTTATTAGTACTGGGTAAAATTTTGACTTTTCGGTTGTGGCTAATGCTGAGTGTAGAGTGGCAATATGTGTTAGATTTCCTGTTAACATGTGAAAATCAACATGTGAAAGAAATTCTCTGGAAGTGTCATCTGGAATTATCTGGAATGTGCTACTCTGGGAGACAGTATCTCATGTTCTCTGAATGGACAACTTGTTTGTATATGACCATAAAGACACAGTCACTCAGATAACTGGGCACAGCTGTGGGCATGTGTTTGGATGGCTCCCTTGAAGACTGCCCAGGGTCTGTTAGTGCACTCTCTTTCTCCTTTCTTTTCTCTCATTTTTGTATTAGTTTAGTGGGAGTTGGAGGTGGGGTTCTTGGCTTCAGTACTCAATTTGGGCCCTGGCTGGTGTGTCTCAGTGGTCTGAGCACTGGCCTGCAAACTAAAGAGTCACTGGTTCGATTTCCAGTCAGGCCATATGCCTGGGTTGCAGGCTGGGTCCCCAGTAGGGGCAACCACACATTGATGTTTCTCTCCCTCTCTTTCTCCTTCCCTTCACCTCTGCCTAAAAACAAAATACTCAACTTGGATTCAACCTAAATTTTTCTTTTGACAGCCTTTGTTTAGAAAGTACAAGATAAAATCAGAGAATGTGTAGAATGTAGGATACAGCACTGCGTTTTACAGCAATCACATTTTTGTTGGTTTCTGAGGGATTTCATTAAAACAATGTCTTTATTTGCAGTTTACCAAGTTTTATAAACATCAACTAAGGGCGACTCTTTTTTTAGGGGAAAAAATCTGTCATTTCCAAGTGGGCCTGTCTTTCAGGCTGGGTGCACTGGGGAGAGAGCTGTGGGCAGTCTTCACTGAAAGGCCAGAAGACAGTGGGAGAACCAGGGTTCTCTGCTAATTGGTTCTGAGACCTGAGACATCCACCTACAGTTATAAAACACTGAGCCTACACTTTACCAGCATCCTAACTGTACCCTCCATTCTTGTTGCCTCCCATTATCTGAGTCTTAACAGAGATGGGAATTAGCAACTTATTAGCTCTTTTGTGGTGCCTTCTTTTTATATGTTATAAATTAAGTTCCTGGTGCTCACTTTAACTTGATTTTGACCATTGTGTGTGTGTGTGTGTGTGTGTGTGTGTGTGTGTGTGTGTGTGTGTGTGATGGGTTGGGTAGTTAATTGCTTTGGGGTCCTAAAATCTGGGGTCAGATTATTTTCTAAAAGTAGAATCTGTCATCTTGTTTAGTAATACTTTTGAGAACCCCTTTTCTGTGATTTCCTTCTTGAAAGATGAAATAGACTAACACGATTTTTTTAAACACTTGCATGCTAGATTGGCTTGAATTTTGGCATTAAAACAACATTGGTTGATGGATATATAATTGAGGATTCAATATTTCAATGAAAAATAAATCTCAAATTTAAAAAAATTTATTTTGATATCCCAGCACATCACTGATATGAGGTAATGCTCTAGATATTTCTGCTATGATGATGTCATACTAACTGGTTCAGTATAAACATGTATCCAGTTTGCACTTATTTTCCTTCCCTCTCCCCATAAGAATTATGGTTTTCTAAGCTATAATGACCAGGGAGGTTTTGGAATATTAATATTTGATCAGCTGAGAGAAAATGGAGACAACTGTACTTGAACAACAATAAAAAAAGAAATAAAACAAACAAACAAAAGTATTTGATCAGCCAAAGCAGCATCGTTTTTCTGTAGGAATAGATATTGTATCAAATAAAGTGACCTTTATGAAGGTCTGAACTGTACAACCCGTCAGTGTGTTTTACAGAAACATATGAGGCCCTTAAATTTCAAATACATTGGTTCTTGGCAAAGCAGTTGTGACAAGGAAAAGAAATTGGATGACATGAATCAGTCCTCATGAATCAGTCCTCATGATGAAAACTGGAATAAGGACAGTAAAGTGTACCAACCTGGGGCCTTGCCTTACTTGTGATGCCAGTTCATCTCCTGCTCCGTTTAATGAGAATGCCACTGTACTTTGCAGGGTCTCATACATTTTGATGGAAGAAATTGTTATCATCCTCCATGGAGACCACAATACATGGTGGTTTACAAGAGGCACAGAAGCATTTATTCTGTCTAGATTTCCAGATTTGATCGCCAAGCCTGGTTCTGGATATTGACGAGTAAATTTTTTTTTTTAAGTCCGCAGTGCTATTAGGTAGTGGTAATGAGTTTAAGATGATAGGTAAATTGGTTGTGTCTTAAACAAGACAAAGCGGGAGAGAAAAAAAACAGTCTGTCTACCTGCATGAGTGGAATTCTCACGTAAGAATGATCTCCCCTTCCCTTCCCTGTGGTCTCCTGAGTGGGATGTAACTGCCGTTTGAGAGGTCATGACATTCTCTGAACCATGTCTCCAAAATGGCTGAACATGGCCCCCAGGTGATTTAAACCTCTTGCCATTACTTTTTAATTTTTTTGGCTGACGAGTAGAATAACACTTTGCATCTATTCTTAATTCAGCAACACTCCTACCTTTTCGCAGCTTAATCATTGGATTTGTGGGGGCAGTTTCTAGGGTCAGAAGTGTTTTGGTCATCAATGATAAGGATGTTGGTTTGCTTGTTCACTTTGTTGTAGCATGAGCACTTTCTTCAGAAAATACGCCCCAGCTTCTACTTCTCATGGATTTTAGAATTACTGCATTTTTCAGACCATAAGAGGCAGCTAGGTTTTAGAGGAGGAAAATAGGAACAAAAACTGATGCAAAAATGTGGTAAAATATTTAATAACATAAATAACATAATATTTCACCAATGTAAATGTAAACAGAACTCAACAACAGCATTAACAACCATTATTCCTCCCAAATTTGGGGAGGGGGTGCATCTTATAGTCCGAAAAACACGGGTAAGTCTGACCATGATTCATGTCTTTGTTGAATAGAGTGGTACAAGGCTACATGTATGGTGAATTATCATACATGAATTCACCTAATTACCATAGGTGAATTACCTATACGTTCTCAGTGAAAACAGGAGCTTTTGGGAATGGAAAATGTGAGACATTTATTACAAGCACAAACCGAAAATTGTAATGTAAGATTCAGGTAACTTTATCTCAGTTAATGAGCCTGTTCACTTTTCCCTTGAACTGACCAGTGGTTTAGACACTGAGGATACAGACAGTGAATTCAAAGGGATACTGTATATCATGAAACGGGGTTGTCCGTCTTCAAGTAATGGAGAATGCTAATTCGCGTGCAGCATTGAGAAGACACACAGTCAGTTTAAGCAGAAACTCTGCAATAATTTGTGTGGCGAGCCCTATCAGTTATTCCTAATTTAATTCCTCTGCCAATCTGAAAACTTGCTAAACATTCAGAGCATGTTTCCTCAACAATTTTCACATAGACCTCTATTTCCTTGATGATACAAAGTTTTCCTTTTAAAGATTTTATTTAGTTATTTTTAGATAGAGGGGAAGAGAAGGAGAGAAACATTGGTGTATTAATAGGTTGCCTCTCACACCCCCCCAATTGGGGACCTGGCCTGAAACCCAGGCATGTGCCCTGATGGGAATTGAACCAGTGACCTCTCTGTTCACAGGCTGGCACTCAATCCACTGAGCCACACCAGCCAGGGATGATGATATAAAGTTCCTGTGCACTCCAAGATGTCCATGTTGTTGCTGTAGTTTTGAGTGTATCTTTCAAAACTTGACTTACTATAGTTACTAGTATCAACTGTGAATAAAAGAAGTATTTTACTGTGGTGTTTGTGCCATGTAATACTTACTAAGGTTCCATTCCATAGAACCTTAGTTCGAATCTGTGTAAGTCCATAGAATCTGTGTAAGTCTGTCGTCAGAGACTTAGAACAGTCTCCCTAAATGCTTCCTTAGGAAATAAAGGATATGTAATTCCTAGACTGTAAGTATTTCGGACAAAGGCCACAAAAGCTTTGTGAAGGTTTTACTTGTTTCCAAGAATTTAAGAATTGTATACCTTACTCAATGAAAGTTTGTAAAGTGCCCTGTATGTAATGATTACTCAATAGTGCCCTAAAAACTGGATTTTCAAATCACATTCATTAGAGATCTATTTTAGTCATCCTTTCAAAAACTGCAACGAATGCTCATGTAACTTGTGTAGTGGACAAAAACTGAACAGTCAGGTACTATGTTTCTTCTGAATGAGAACCATGTCCTCAGGACATGCAGGACAAAGTAACCTGTCCTACAGTCACTTGGGGTCAAGGAGAACGGAGTGACCAAATATATTGACCCCCCCCCATAAATATTGACAATGTTTAGAACTACTTGATATTAAAAAAACGATTGCAGGGATATTATCTGAGTATCTCTGGGAGTAGGCGAGGGTAATGGACTTTGAGATGAGTGCCAAACATCTTAATGTCACAGCTCCCACATGTTATTCTCATCAGCATCCATTTTCAGGTAGTTAAATAACATGAAAGTGATCCTTCAGTTCATCTAGACATGCCATGAAAATTGCTTTTTTGTTTTGGAAATCAAATGTGGCTACCTCAAGTTTTGCTGTGTAAAGACTCATTTTCTGAAATAGGATTCATAAGATTGTGTACTAGAATCTTTAAATTAGTACAGTTTTCTATAAGGAATAAAAAGCAATACAAAGCAAGCGAGTAACGTCCAAAGCCTCTGAGTCCTCTAGTCAGTTTCCTGCCATCACAGTCACTAACCAGACTCAAATGCAAAAGATGACTTACTAGTCCAGGATAAGTTTGCTACATTTTCATTCTTTCACATGCTTTTTGTTTCTTCCGAATATGTGGATATAAAAGCTCTTTTGGATATAAAAGAAATGATAATTTTCAGTGGCACAAAAGTTCTGCAAGCTCATGCTATGATAAATATAGTTTTGTTATTATTTTTTCCATGTCAAAATATCATTTCGCTTCTTCTTATAGTGGAAATGGCTACCGAGAAGAAAAAGAAATTGAAAATTGGGTTTTGATTTACTTGAAATAATTACATAGCATAACAAACTCAGAAAGATTTAAAAAACTGTAAATTTTCTTGCAGGTAGGTCCATAATACACAGAACCTATAAGATATTGTACAAATAAACATACCCGAGAGACCAGTGGAGTTTGTTCATACTTCAAGGAAATATATCATAAAGGATTTTTAGTTTGTTCTGGTTATTGTGTTTTGTTTTTCAAACTTTATGAAACTTGGTTGACTTGGATTGGGGAGTACTGTTTTTCAAAATGAGTTGCTTTAAGCTCGTCAATATATATATGTTTAGATTATTAATAAGTTTTGGCTATTATTTGTCAAGAATGACATCTTCCCTTTCAGCTAGTTTAGGTAACCAGTTTATACTTTCCAGCCATGCAAGCAGTCCAGAAGTCCCATGTTCTCTTCCACAGTGCACTTCCCTGCATCTGTTCTCTTTCACAGGTTGTGTGTGATACAGCCTGCTACAATGCACGGCCAATATAGACCATGACTGTGTTTCTTTACAATTTCATTTAAGAAAGAATTTCAACAAAAGGAATCCAGGTCTTTCTAAGCTGTTTAATTCAATATTTTCTCAATGTTAGTCCTGAACTAAGAAAAAATGTTTATCCTAAAGACTGAATTTAACTTTCTTTTATTTGTTCTATTATTAGAATTTTTTAAACCAAGTTTTTGAGTGATAGAAGAGATTTTTTTTCCTTTTTCTATGTGTGTTGGGGAGATATTTCAGAACCTTGTCATATTTTTTTAAAGTGAGAAAATGTCTACATATTTTTTAAAGCTAAACTCACCTACCTGGTACAATATATTATGACCTTGTAAGGATTTAAATTGTATTAATGCCTTAAGATAAAGCTCCTCCTTTGTCATTATTTCTTTGTTTCTGAGAAAGTGGGTATATATCTTATCTGTATTTTATGGCTTAAAATGTGAAAAAATACAGAGTATTTTTATATGTAATTGTTACAATCATCCACAGCATCTAATTAGAAAGGAGAACCCCCAAAACTGGAATTATCTTCTGGACAGTGGGCCCACTGTATTGCAGGCTTTCTTTGCTGGGTAAGTGTTCTAGAAACCCATCTGTAGCAGTGTACCAACTGGCATTGTTGTGAGAGGCTGTGTTCAGCTTCAGTGAATTTTTTTGAAGACTCAACACGTTTGCCCATTTTATGATGGGTGATTAAGGAGCATGCCGTGCTGAATGTTCAGCAGTTTTTTACCAAAGAATGGCATGACCCCTGTCCACCCCCACCCCCACTCACCCGATCTCATCAAATGACTTTTTTTTTGTTTGCCCAGATGAAAGAGCTCCTCAAAGGGAAACATTTTGCTGATGTGGGAAAGGTGAAACAAAAATGGCAGAAGCACTAAAAGGTATCAAAACTGATGAGTTCAAAAACTGTTTTGAGCAGTGGGAAAAATATCTCCATAAGTATATTACATCAAATGGAGAGTACTTTGACAGAAACTGAAGTTTAAATATGTAAGAATAAATACACAGTTTTTTCATGAATAATTCCAGGTTTTTGTAAATGTAAGCACATTTCTACCAACATGTCTGCACTTATGTCATAAATATAATTTCTGGTTTATGTACCATACATGTATATGAACTGAAATTTTGGAGGCAAAATAAAATAGTTAAAATGCTCTTTTATGTGGGTAGTCAAATGTCTTCCCTGAGGCCTCTGTAAAGTCAGATGCCAGATGAATGAATGCCAATTTTTCTTCTCAGGGTATCTTTCTTATTCTAATAATTAGATTCTGCTAGCAACTTAGAGATTTTTTTTTACTGGTAACAGAAACACTCTTGATTGAAAAACATTTTTTTTCATGAGACTGGGAGACTAATTCTAAACTCTAAGAATCCCTACCCTTTTCAGTATTATAGTTTTCTGAGGGAAATTCTGTTTGCAGTGTTTGGTTCTAGTGTCTTCCCTATCCTCACATATTAATAAGTGGATGTTGGGAACTGTCCTGCCTGGTCTCAGAAGCTGTAACCCTCCATGGCTAACTAAGGCTGAGTGAGAGACCTTGGGACCATAAGCCACTAAGGAGACAAAGCTTATCTCCCTGGCAGGGGCACTGCCTTTGCCCCCTTTACTTCACCCTGCTTGGCCCTGAGCTTGGCCGGTTAGCCAATGATGGGTAAGATTCCTCAAGGGAGGGATGACCAAGACAGGCATGGTCACAAAGGGGACCCCAGGAAAGGACTTGGGGGGCTATAGCAAAACAGGGTGATGGACCCTTGCCCCTCGGCTTTGATGTAGCCTGAGTCCTCATTCTGTCTGCAAGAATCTTTTGGCTGCCTTACTTCCCCTGCCTGACTTAAACCTGAAACAATGACAGAGGGCAGTGCAGCCCTGTGCTAGAAAGGGCGGGTTCCCTGGGGTGATCAGGCCTAAGAAAGAATGCACAAAATCCTGTAAAACCTGCTTTGCTAAGAATGCTCTCAATTTTCTGCTAAGGGTCTGAGCAGGAAATGAGTTAGTTTCCCAAAGTTTTATAGCCCTTTAGCTAACTGAGCCTGACTCAGAATAAGCCCTCAGAGATAACAAAGGTATGTTATCTATTGTTTGATCCTTACTGCCTAACAATGATTGATGAGCTTTACCTGTATTCCTGTGATTGAACCCAATAACAGCCCATTGACGAAAAGGCCCTTGGCCCTTCTCCTTTGAGAGATTAGCCAATTTTCCTCCCCAAGCAGATCATGTCTTGGTAGACTTACTCTCATCCATGGTGGCTGGGGTGGCCCCGTGGGTGGAGCCCCACCACAGCTGGAGGGGAGGAAGGCAAATAGATGTAGGTAAGAAAATAGCTGGAGTTACCTTTACCTGTGAAAGAAAAGATTGAGCTGAAGGAAGGGTGTTGAAAATGGAAGTAGGAGGCAGCAGAGAGCCAGGTAGGGAGGAGAGAGGAGCAGTACAAACAAGAGATTGTGTAACAGCCAAGTGGTGTGGGATTTGAATTAAACTGACAATTTAGTAAGATTTTAATAAGAGGTTATGTGTGTGTGCATGTATTGTGTGTGATATTTCTCCTTTCTTGCTGTTCGTGAAACCTTACTGTAGACGCCTACATTTTAATGCTTCTGGAATCAGTTTTTATTTCTACTCAATGTGACATTTTATGTTGATGAGCCTTACTGCGTAGGTAAGCAGGATCAACTTTATTGAAACTTTTTATTGAACCTGTCAGTTTTATTTATGTATATATTTGAAGTGGGATGAGATATGAAATACGATGGAGAAATGTAAGATGAGAAATAAATGCAGGAGACAAGTACTTTTAATTCTGGCATCACCCCAAACGGGCTTGTCTTAGAGACATACTATATTGGCAGCTGCATCATAAATATATCTTTTCCTTTTCTACCACAAGGAATTATTGAGCAGTGATTATTTCCTTAATTCTAAGTAATTTCCAGTAGATTTGTTATTACATGTGGAAATTCACAAAGTATAAGAATTCATTAAAACATATGCAAATATTAAATCATATTATACACCTGAAACTAATATAAGGTTATATGCCAATGATATCTCAAAAATTTTAGATTTTTGCTCTAAATTAATATTTTTATTTAGTGTTTTGTCATTCATCTAGGGGGTCTGGACAGGGGATTAATATTTTTTTAATGAAGTGCTTAATATTCAATTGTTTACTTAATCCTCTGACCAGCGGTGTGATTTCTAAGGTACTGTTTTCCTCCTTTCATAGTCGAGACGATTGTGGTCTAGAAACAATAATTTGCTGAAGCACGATCGGAGTGTGAATAGTGAAGCAGGGTGGCTCTCTCTTACACAGAACATCAATATTTCCTGACCTGACCATTTTTTTGTAGGTGTTAATAGTACTGCTTTTAATTTTCATAGGACTTTGCATTCTTTTGAGCTCTGTGACAAGTTACTTTTTCTTAACATTTTCCTTTTTTGTTTTAAACTCCTGCAGGCGACTTTAAACCAGGCTTTCAGCACACTTGACCATCTGGTCCTGGGTTGCTTTGTCTAAGGTGGACTTGCACAAGTGCTCTGGGGTCCAACTCAGAGGGCAGAGAATGTCAAGGCGATATGGTCAAGCAGCAACCATGGAACCTGAAGAAAACTCTGTACTGAGTGTTGTGTCTGGTTTGTCAACCCTCTCCCATTCTCTGTATCTGTTTGTTGAGGCACCCTGCTTTGCCCAGCAATTCTGAGCTCAGCTGTTGTCTTCTTGGGCCACCTTCACTGAGAAATGGTTGGGTAGGAGGACAGTTGGTGAAGTCTGACTGTAATAAAATTTGGATCAGTTTGCTTTTTCTTACCAATGTTCATTTAAGAAAAATAAAAAATATTAGACAAGAATCTTAGATTCTTGGATCTAAACTCAAGTCCTTCAAAATATCACACACTCTTGTCTGAGCAAGTCACTCAAATTTTATTTTAATTTTTATTATTTAGAAATATTTTTCAAAAAGCAATGTCAGTGTCTGACTGTGTGCCTTGCTCCCTATTACTCACTCTGAATGCATGTGCATTGGTGTTTTTGTGAGTAAAATGTCCAGTCATTCCATCTAACCGACAATTAAAAATGCAATCCCTTGCATTTATATGGTGCTTGACAAGTAGGCATCACTTTCACATTTGTTTCATTCTAAGACAGAGTAACATATATGCTATGCTCATTTTGTAGGTATTGTAATAAGGATTTAAAAGGATGGAACAGGTGATGATGTTCTAAGAACTACAAGGTCCACCGTAGGTAGATCATGCTACCTAACTTTTTCTTTTGAACATTTTTCAATCCTCTGTTTGCCTGCTTTTTTTAATTATAAAAGGAAAAAGTAGCCCTGACATAGAATAAAAAGATGGTTTTTAAAGTGACAGGACTCGTAATCTGTGCATCAAAAGACTAGAATTGATTCTGTTAATTTTTTGTGTTTTTGAACAACAGTAATGAGAAGGATGCTAACTGGCAGTTCTCAGATAAAACTATGATTTAAATAAGAGCAATAGATAGCAGGGTTGGGAATAAAAAAATACTAGGCAGGCCCTGGCTGGGTGGCTGAGTTGGTTGGAGCATCATTCTGTGCAACAAAATGTTGCAAGTTTGATCCTTGCTCAGGGGGAGGCGCATGGGAGGCAACTGATTCATGTTTCTCTCTCCTCCTTCCTTTTGCTCTGAAATCAATAAACATAGCCTCCCCTGTGTATTAAAAAAAACAACTAGGCAGTAGTAAAGATAATTGTGTTCTGAAGAAAGGTTTGAGGGAGGTAACAATCACTTCAGCCTCAGTTCCACAGCCTGAGATGGCTGGTGCCCCTCCTGTTGAATCTGGAAGCGGTAACAGTGACATTTTCATGAGTCTCTGGACCCAGCTTTGCAGCAGCCAATACATTCCAAATAGAGCTTTCCCATGGGAGTTTGGTTTCTATCCACTAGGAAGCCCAAACTGAAATATTACTATTAAGTTTACTATAAGCAGTTTTGTTCAGAGAAAAAAAACCTTTATGGCTTCAGTTTATAGGGAAAAAACCTTCTAAAAGAGGGAGTAGAAGGCTAAAATTTGAACTTTAAAGTGCTGTCTTGTACAAGTAGTTTTGGGACTTGGGTTAGATAAATTTCATCCATTTCTTTTAATCTTGATATAAATACATACAGCTAGAAGATTGACAGATAGATATTACTCATGACCCATTGTCACACTAAGTCCTTACAGCAGTGGATAAGGACGAACTCTGGCATCCAAAGTACAACTGCTCCCAAAGAATACTGCCAAGTAAGCACTCTTACAGGCACTGTTTTTGCAATGATTTTGGTTAAAAGAAAACACTCCCAGGCAACATTCTTCTTAATGTACACTATAAGAACTGTAATGATCTATTCTGATCACAAAACAAATTTTGGAATCCTGTAATTTTTCAAAGTATTAAATATTTTAACCTGGAGGTCAACAAAATTACTGATGTGAACAATCTTAATTTTTTGTTATGGTTTTATAGTGTAATGTGTGGCTTCTTCTTTTAAGTACAATTCCTGGAGAAGCTATATTACCAGATGACTAGCAAAATGATTGCTGAGATGCATTAATTAAACTTTACATCCACATAAAAGTGTTTTGTGAGAATGAATGTACACAAAATGTTATCTTTGATCATGGCTAATAAAGATAGGTTATATAAACACATGTTTCCCTACTGCAAGTGTCTCCTTGACAAATGACAGGCTGTGATTCCTTTATTTTAAAATGTTGCACAAGTGTGTCACAGCCCTCCCACGGATCTTTCCTGCTTGCTTGCTTTGGAGGCAATATGATGAGGAGAGTCTTGAAGTAATATCCTTATATTAAATGTGGATGCCTGGGCTGTATATTTCTTTTAGTCCTGGATTTGTTTCATAAGGCAGAGCATTCAAATTGAGTATCTAGAGGGTGTGGAGGGAGTTAAGGACCCATTTGGAAGCATGTTAATCTTGATGATACTGCTTTGGTTGAGATTTGTTCCCCCTTAAACCGGTCATCATAGTGTGCCCACAGTGGACGTCTGTGTTGCCTCTCCACGTAACCTTCAAAGAGCTATGTACTCTGTGTGCTCCGTACATTACACCCCCAACATCTCCCAGCTCTCTTTCCCCAAAAGCTCAAATCATGGCAATTATTCCATGAGTCTCAGATTAGCTATGAAACTTAATGATCAGTTTGAAGGTGTTTCCTCTTCAAGGTGAGTCTGTGCTCAGAAAGGGTGAGACCATTTCAGGCTTGTTCAGCTTGATGCTGACATCACAGGTTTGACTTCCACAGTGGGAACACCAGGACAAGGAGCAGATACGAGAGTATCCGGGACTAGTTAAAGGTGCTGATTCTGGAGCCACAGGGCCTGAGTCCAAATTCTGGATCTGATCAACTGTGTGACCTTGGGCAAGTCACTTCACTTCTCTGTGCCTCTGTTTCCTTGCCCATAATAGCATCTACTTTTTATAATTATTGGATAGTTAACATAGCTGATATGTGTAAAGTGCTTAGTACCTAGCAAGTTATTTAAGAGTTAAATTAATAAATAAAAGTTGCTTGTTATGGACTTTTTGAAATCTTTGTGCCAGAAAAATGATTCTTAAAAGAAAGCAATGTCACAGTAAAATTGTTGGTTAAAGGACCAGTCAAGAAACTGTTTGGCTTGAAGGTCCTCAAGATTGGATTTTTGTCATCTCTGCATGAGGTATACATACAGCCACCAGACTGCTAGGATTAAACATCTAAAACATACATTACTTTTGTAATGCTCTCTTAGCATGTCTTCTTTCTCTTTTTAATGTACCAGGAGTGGAAAAATTGAAAGTTTCTTGGTTTTTGAGAGACTCTGAAGTGAAAAGTTAACAATAACAGGAATGGAAAATGAAGCTTAATCCAACTTCATGTTGAATAACAGTATATCCTCCCAACCCTGTGGCCAGTTTTATTTGGGATGTTATTAGTACCCCATTTGGGCCACACTGCATTTCTAATGTGAGATATTTCATGTATAGTATTATTCCTGCAGGACAGCGTTTCCAGGAACACGGTCATCTTTGCATGGCCTGCTGCCCCTGCACCGGAGGACTGACATGCGATGCCTTTGTTGATAGTCCCCGAAGACCCATTTTCCCCATCTGGGTTGACTTTCTTAGAAAGAATCAAAAAGGGGAGATCTTTTACTGGTTTAAGTAAGCAGAAAACACACAGATAATCGGTTTTCAGATCTACAGCCCTACTCAATTGCTAATTTCCTCTTGTGGCCAGGAAGAAATTCTGTTAGAAAAATCCAGTCAGTGGTAAGTCTGGGACACATTGGGGGGCAGTGTTAGTGTGATTCACCCTGTTTTAATTGCTTCAGTAGGTGGTGCAGTTACAGTGAATTAGCTTTATGGCAAATGGGGTTGTGGGCTTTTGCTGATTATCCCACAATGAAAAGCTTCTGAGTTGAACTCATTGTTTTGTAAATAACAGTAAGCTAGCGTTACTGGGTATTGACTTATTAATTCTTCTTATTTGTGCCACAAGCCACATCCATACACACACACATACACACACACATAGTGCCAAGTTCTCATTTTTGACATTTCTCGTGAAGGTCATTTGCTGAATCAAATATCCTACAACAGGAACACATACATTTTTAAAATCCAGCTAAGAGAGAATGATGGCACAAAACATGTCACTCCAGAGGAATAAAATTCCAAAGTGTATGAGTTTGGAAGTGAAATATTTTGTAAAATTTGCCATGGATTTGAGGCAATGTTAAGGCATTGCACTAGAGCTGATTGTGAAAGGGACATGTATATCACAAACTTTATATTTTAAAACTGATGTGCTTGGTGGTTAGAATCAGCATCTTCTGGGAGCTTGTTAGGGATGTAGAATGGCTGGCCTCAACCAGATCTCTTATCAGAATTCACAGTTTAATGAAAACCACAGGTGATTCAAATGCATATTAAAGTTTGAGGAACACAGTCATATAAAGTATTAAATACTTTACAGATATATTATACCTACATGAAATATAAGAGAAAAAATTTCCCTACCAATGCAAACATAAAAAAAAATCCACTTTTGATGACCTAAATTAGTTATGTTTGCTTTTGGTACCTCTTCTCAGTATTACATTGCATCTATTTTACCTGCTAGCCTACAGACTCCTAAAGATGGCCAATGACATTCAGGTGTGTCCCCAACATGGAGCATATTTTAAATAAATTTATTTATTTATTTATTTAAACCTAATAATACATTCTGTTCCTAAGTAATTTTGTTATTACTACAGACCATATTCTACTGTTTATCCACAACCTCTGCCTCAATTAAAATAAATGTTACAATAACAATGTAATGAAACTAGAAAGTAAAATTGTAAGAGAATACATAATTAACCAGTTTCACAACCATTTTTATCCACTACGGCAAAGCATAGCATTAGCTTATCAAATAGGCAACCAAATAAACTGATTAAAAAGAAAAAATATTAATGAAAAACTAGTATTTGAAGTGGTTTTAAATTAATCTAGTTCTTTAGAGAACTTGATTGCCCTCTAGTGGGAGGAAAAGTTAATGCAGTCTCTAAGGTTTCCAATTGAGAGAATCAGGAAAGGAAACCAGCCTCCTACTGAAAACATCTGGGTCACTGGCTAATATGGTGTTTTTCCTTTTGTCTGGCACATTTCTTGCATTTTCCACATAAGGTCTCACATGTGTGACCACAGAATACAGTTTGTTTTTCCAAAATCAAAGAGGAAATTGGAGTGAGCTGGAGTTAGCTAGCAGCCGCTTGTGGCAGCCACGCCCAGAGCAGGCAGCCACCTGCTGGGAGGCCAGCTGCAACCAGCCTTAGGTGAGCATCCAGCTACCGGGGAGGAATAGGGTGCTTGGTCAGTCTCATTCTGTTGGCATGAGAAACAACGATGTTTCATAAAACAGGAATATTTTCTAAAGATGGTCTGCATTTATGAATGAGAAATATCCCCGATTAAATATGTAATTGATTTCATCTTCCATTTAATTTTAATTGTACAGATTTAACTTACAATTATGATTGGTACCAAGTACTAAATATCCACAGACTCGAGTTACTATTTTGACCCTAAATTACAGGGAGGAAAGTATTTTCTTGTGTGATTCGGCTTTCTGGCACTCGGAGAGAGCGTTTCTTGAGTCTGAGTGCAGTGCTGCCTGCAGCATTTTCATCTCTGAGAACAAAAACATATTGGGCCAACTGATCAAATGCTCATTCCATAACTTATCCACTAATAGTAGGAAAACCCCCTCAAAGTAGGAAAAGGTGTTTTTAATGCAACAGATAAAACCCTGCTAAAAATGTTAATGACTAAGGGCAGAAGCAATTTCTCTAACAATAGAAATATTCCCTTCCCCCTTAGACTAGCATAAGTCAGTACAAACCTATAAATCACATCACAAAACCACTGTGAATTTTGGCTAAACAAACTTCTATATTTTAATATTACTAACCATCCAGTCTTAATTTATTATTCTAAAATAGAGTATACTTTCTTTCAGAGAATTTGAACACAGGCCAACACCCCTTGTGTTTCTGCCACCATACGGGTGATCTGCGTTCGGTTGCATGGGGTCACACTGTGCTTGTTGCAGGCTCAGTTTATTCGCCTGGCATGAAATACATTCTATATGATTAATTGGTAAGTGACTGCCTTTTCTTTCACTCGTACCCTGAAATCACAACTGAACCCCGATCTTTCCCACTTCTATTATTTATCTATTTAGAAGGCACCCACTTCATTAGAGAAGGTATGGGGTATATTCTATGCGCCTAGTGCAATCATGCTGAATACAATAATTGTTTAATGAATCAGGAAAAAGCACCCCTTCTGATAATTAATTGATTATGTTTTGCAACCGGAATGATTTCAAAATCTATTATTTTAATATTGGGGAGGTTGTGCTTCTCTTCAAGATTTGCAGAAACAGTCCACTTTTGGCAGAAAGGACCCTTGCATCTGTCATATTTGGGGTGGGGTTTTTATTAATGGCATGCTGGCCACCATTTCACTAACCATGTTTCTGTGTAGAATTGAGACCATATCAAGAATCGGCAATAGGAAGAACAGTTTTGGGAGAAAAGTTCACATTTTGTTCCTAACATATTTATTTATTTATAGGTATAACCTTATGGAATACATGCTGAAGATCCTAGTATCTCAATTACATACGCATATTTTCACCCAATGCAGCCGCAGTTCTCTGCGGAGAATTTTCCATCATTCTTTATCACGCAAGCCCTGCCCTTAGCATGCACCTGCACATATATCCGACCCACATGCACACATACAATCTCGAAAAAACTGAAAATACGTTTGCTTAATAACTTAGAATGAGTACCGAGAGACAGTTCCTTCTTGGGGTGAGGTGGGGAAGGGAGGAGTGGGAGAAAGAAGAGTGTGCCTGACAAGAGTTAATCCTGAACCAAATGCTGTCATTCGAACGTTTTGAACAAATACGACCACTGAATCATGAAGTAAAAATAATGATGATTTGAGATAATAACACCAACACTGATGATGACGAATTCGTAGCCGCATTCTCCTCCGTCACCGCCCCGCCCGCAACCCCCATCCCGCGACCTTCCAAGCAGAAACCTCTCAGTGCTGTAGGCTGAGCGCACAGAGCCTGACCGCCCCCACCGCCCATTCCCAGAACCTTCCTGGACTCGCGAGTGAACCTCGAATTGTGGGAAGCAGGGGTAGCTCAGGACACTGCGCAGAAAACAGTCTCCCCTGCTGCACCAGTGGGAGCGAGCGCCCAGCTCCCGGGCGGGGAGCGCAGGGCGAGATGGGGGTTCTGCAGCATTGGCAGCGCTCCAGGCGCCCGCGCCAAGTGCGCCCCCACAGGACCGCGGTTGTCCGGTCTAGACCCAGCTAGGAGGGGTGGGGCAGAGCCGCGTCTGGCTCTCAGAGCGAGAGTCCCTCTTAGAGAGACTGCCCAAGGGGTCCCCATTCGGGGAACTCCGGGAGCACAGAGTGTGAGTAGTGGGCTTGAGCTGCAGGAGCTGAGGTGAGAGAATGCTCCCCGGACCCCTGGGCAGGGGTCACCTCTACGGTCTTCTACTGATTGGGGTGGGGCCACGCCTTTGTGTGGTCGGGAGGGGCTCCAGCCAACCTTTCTGCAGAGTGTCGCGGGTTGGCTGAGCACGTGGATGGGGCCCAGGAGGTTCCAGGCTCAAAGCTGCGAAAGGGGGGTCTTAGGACTGCAGAGCCTCAGCCTACTTCTCCCCACCGTCCTCTTGAAGCCCCCGTCCCCCGCCAAGACTCCAAGCCCAAGGTCTTTCCAGCTCCCGGAGGAGGGTGGGGCAAGGGCGGAGCTGTCCGGGGCACAGCCCACTGCTTCTCCCAGCTGCTCACCGCACCAGGTCCCTGGGGAGGGCAGCTTCCAGCCAACAACCTCGGGCTCCTCCCTGCATGTCCACCCCAGGGCCACAAGCCCCCGGAGCAGGGAGCACTTGAGGCACAGGGCCGGCTGGAAATGGAGGCCCTGGATGCGGAATCTCGCTTGGGCTCTGTCTCCACTGTCTGTTTCCCCGATCTAGGTTGAACCTTTGAAAATTGCCAATATTTGGCCCTGTTTGACCTATAATATAACGGATATTTCATGTGGTTCAATTTAAGACCTTGACCTCTTTTCTATCTGTATTGTTTATATATATTCCAGAAGCGTTTCCTCAAAACAATCAAAGGAGTTCAAAGAAGCCTTTATCCGTGTCTACGCCTAATCACCCTATGCAACGTGGTTTCGGAAAAAAAATTTTTTAACCTACTCCCTCGTCCCCGCCTTCCTCCCCGTAAAACAGAACAATGAGGCCAGGATGGGGAAGAGGGTAATGGTGAGGTCGTACTCCCAAGCCGAAGAGTGCCCCACGCGGGCGTGGCGCTGTGTTCCCCTTGGCTGGGTTCCTGGGGGTCTTGCTGGCGCTCCCTGCCCCACCCTCTTTCTGTTGCAGACCTTGCACAGGCTGGGGGGTGGGGTGCGGGCGAGGCTCTGCACAGGGTGGGGCCGCCCGCGTTGTGAGCCTAGCTTGCAGGTGCTTTCCCTAGGGACCCTGCGTCCTCACACAAAGAAACCCCACCCACTGGCCTGGGAAACTGCTGTCCCTCCAACCCTCCCTCCCTTCCCGAGTCCTCACTCTTGCAGCTGCCCACCACACCCTCGGTGCCCTCCTTGACTTCCATCCTCTTTCCCCTAAAACAAAGGAGCCTGGCTCCCACCCCAGCCCCTCCCTCCTGCTGCGTCCCAGGGCTAGCGGTTTCTCCAACCCGTGAGACAATACCATAAAATCTGCTCGTCCTCCAGCCACCCCTTTTCTCCACCCATCTTTCAAACAGCCGAGATGGGACCGCTTTGACTTGGCATTTTTCTTTTCTCCCATCCCCTTTCTCTTCCTCACTTTCTTTCTTTCTTTTTCTTAAAAAAGAAAAAAACTAGATAGGAAATAAAGGATGTTACAAAGCACTTTCCAAAATTTCCCTTATCCCCATTTAAGGCAAATGGTAAAGATAGCCCCCCACCCCGATGACTAAGCCTTAAATTTTAAATAAGGAACATAATAATTCCCTACCCATGAGAAGGCAATTTACCTGCTTCAACTTTTAAAAAGGAATTCTTAGCTTTAGATTTCCAAGGACCCTCCCTTCTTTTTGGCCTTTCCCAACCGTCCTTTTTGGTTTCTGAGTTGCCCTTAGTTTTTTTTTTTTTTTTTAATAAAATATCTCCCAATGCCTTCAAAGCTCTAAGAGGTGAGGGTGGGCTCCAGGTCAAGCTCAGGGAGAGCCACGCACTACCTTACCCATCGCTGTTTTAGCCATTGTAGGGATGTGCAGATGCTGAGTGGCAAGAAGGCGAAGAGTCCAGCTACAGCAGCAGCGGCAGCAACAGCAGCAGCGAGAGCGAGAGAGAAGACTGAATAAGGCACTGATTCTGCAGAGTGGGACCGTGCGAGAGAAGGATCAAGAAGCAGGAGCCCATGAATAATGATCACGCAGAAGCTCAAGCAGATTGGCTCCCAAGGTCCCCTGACATGACTCGTGCACAGCCAGAATCTCTGAGCATTAAATATTGATTGGCCAATGGTGCTGGAGTACAAAGTACCAGAATGCAGTTTGAAATGGAAATCAGTGCTTCCCGGGCAGCTCCCCCCTGTTTTGGGGGCCTAGTAGTACGGTCCAAGTAGAGTGGAGGCTTCATCCAGAAGGCTCCTAGGAGCTGAGAACTGGGTCTGTGGCTCCCTGGGAGTCAGGACGCTTGACTTCACTCATACAGTTTCATTACACAAATAGTCATAAACAAGGGAAAGGGACTTGGAGGCCTGAGAAATCTTCATAACATTCTGACTATTGGAAGCAATTGTTTAAACACGGTTTTTACTTGTTCATCTTTTCTCTTTGCCTTTAATCTGCCAGGGTGACCCCATGTCCTCTACGGCGGCAGTTCAGAGCAGAACTGCGATTTTGTCATTTGTCTCCAGCACAGCAGGGCTCAGATGTCTCTGAACCCTTGAAGATCCCACAGCAGAACAAGGCCTGATGTTTTCTAGTCTTGGCGCAGAAGGAAGGGCCTGCCTGGGCTGCTTGGGAATAGGAACAAGTCGTCATGGGCCACCCATGGACCTCATGGAAGAAAATGAGAGGTAGCCTCCTGCACCTGTGTGCTATCCATCTGTTAATAGGGCACAACCAGGTTGACTGGTCATCCTGAATATTGGAGGAGGTACAGTTGGGTGGAGGCCATGCTGGCCTGGAGATGTAATATTAATTACAGGGGTTGAAACCTGAGTAACCTTTCCAGGTCTCTAAGAAGAACCCTTTCCTTAGATGCAAGCCCAGCAAAGATAAAAGATGTGATTTGAAGCATGATGTTTTTGAGATCCAGAGACTGCATTGCTATAGGTTAAGTATATATGTGCTCAAGTTTCTGGCTGAGCAGTGTGGCATGTGAGGATCTCTGAGACCAGTTGCAAAAAGTGACTTTTCATTATAAGTGAGGCATTTATGAATCCATCCCTAGTTACTTAACTAATGTCATTTATCAATACATTTGTCCTTACTTGACTCACATAAATATTCACTGAGCACTTACCATGTGCCAAGCTTTTAGGATACAGAAGTGAGAAAGACATTAGGACTTGTTCTCATGGAGCTTTTAGTCGCTGTTAGTATAACACTTCTGTGACTTTACTGAACCTTCCTCCAGTCTAGCTCCATTCAGAAACTGTTATTTGACGTCTGACAATAGTCAAAGATTCTCTAATTCCATTGCATTGGTAGCTAAAAAATAGCATACCACATAGTTGAAATCATGAACATGTACTTTAGCAAGTTCTTACTTTACATAAATGATTAGAATTTTTATCATGCATTAAATAAGTTCTTAGCAGCTTTCTATCAAACTGCATTTCAAAATTTCTTTTTAGTCTCATGAATAATACGCAGTTCTGAACGCCTAAAACCATTAGAAAATAACAGGGTACTCTCCTTGGTGCTGAAATAAATTTCTTCCCCTCTTATTAACTTGTAGACATTTTAATCCCATGCACGTCTGGGAACAGAGGCTGCTCTGACCTGCTGAGTCACAGGAAAAAAAAAAAAAGATAAAGTGTAGATCAATAAAATTATTCATTGAACGGGAAGATAAGGAATTATTTTTCCTGTCATTATATATGTCTGTGACTATGACACAGCAAGGGAACTATATGAGAGTTGGCAGGGTCAGAAAATAAATAACCATTTTCTCCCTCTCTATAGTCATTCCCCACTTTAAATGTGAGAATTGGTTCCCTCTCAGCAGAGTAGTTACCAGTCAGGAGAGGAGGGGTCATCAGCAGGTCTGTGCGACTAATGTCCTTAAAGTACCTATTCTTTTCCCCACCACACCATTTCCCCTCAAGTTACGTGTCATCGCTACACATTTTTTAGCTTCCTTGGAGAAAAATGTCTTTAAGTCATAGCACTAATGTTTTTAACAACTACCATTGGAAGTTGAATAAGATCTATTGCACTTTTGATTGCTATGAGTAAATTGAGGCAAAACACATTTTATTGTCCAATCTCTCCTTCTCTTGTGAACCTTACACAGGAGTGGTGTCAGATGTGGGACTCATTTCTTTCAGACTTTCTCAGTGCTAAGCACCTGAACTCAGATATGTATGATTTTCAAATAATGTCAAGCAGGGGAGAGGGTAGGTTAGTGTGAGGTATTGTAGAATGTAAAGATAGCAAGCTAACATTAATGGGCTAAGAAAATAAAATAAACTCAAATATCTGAATTATAATCATTTATTACTTTTTTCTTTTGTCAATTATATATCTCAGCATGAAAGTAGGGTCTATATAGGAAGAGGTAAATTCTTTTATATTCAATCATTTATTAATTATTCATTAATTTGTTCAGCTAATCATTTATCAAACAAATAACTTATTTAATAAAGTTTCAGACTTTAGTATTATGAAAGCAGCTAAGCTTTTTCTAAATGTCTAAAAAATATAAAATGATGGAAAATAGAAGCCAAGTTTCTTTAAGAAAATGTTATTGTTTTGGAGGGTGAATATTATCCTGTCATCAGTTAGAGTCCTTTTGGTTACTACTATTACTACTAGTACTACTACTACTTCTACTACTACTATGAAAAAACCCCAAATTGACTCCTCTAACTACAGAGGTAGGGTGGATTCCAGAGGTCTGGAGATGAGAGTCAGCTTTGTCTGAAGCAAATGGTCTTCATGGGGACAGTGGGTCCCAAATGAGAGAAAAGGCAAAATAAGGACATTGTAAAATCTTGCTTTGCAGGATTTGGGTAGACCAAAGGGGTAAGATTACCATGTATAAACTCCTAAAGACCATAGACATTTTATAAATTGTGGCTATTGTGTTTATGGTTTCCAATATATTTAAGTTTTGTAACAGTAGGGACTGAGGAATGTATATGTTTGTATTTATACCCTTTTTTAGTGCTTGGCTTCATGGTTCACATGGTAGATAAGCTTGTGAAACAACAACAAAATACAATTGAAAGTAATTCAAGATGATTAAACCCAGTGAAGCCACAGATATGCTTCAACCACCCTCCTTTTTGACCATGCTTTGACCATGTTAGGAGTGGGCACTGGGTTGTTTACTATTGTTTCTTTTCTTTTCTTTTTTTATGTTAATTTTTTAATTTTAGTTGTAGTTCAAGTACAGTTTTCTGTCCTTTACTCCCATCCCAGTCCACCCTCCCCAGTGCTTCTTTATTTATATCCTGCTCCATTCACAAAAGCACATAGCTAGATAGAGCTCATGTCAGTAAAGACCCTTGTGAATTTTTTAACTTTAATAACAGTAAGATGAGATTGTAGAAATTAGAGATATGCTAACTATTTCAATTACTGTGGTTACAGTGTATTGTGTTCTCTCTCTGCATGGAGGCCTGAAGTGTTGATTTCTTTCCAAATTGGAGAGAAACAGTTGCTTTGGAGGATTAGCTGATGTCATCTAATGCAGTCATATGATTTTCTGCTAATAATAATCAAGTATCTGGAAAAGAATCCCAAAGTAATTTTTAAAAGTTAGCAAGATATGAAAACTACTGTTAGAATGAATTAATTATTTTTATCTGATCTCAGTCAATTACAAAGGAAGCTTGTAAAAAATAAAAAGCCACAGAATTTTTTTAGGGGGTTGGAAATGCAATTATAGTTAAAGGTATTTAGAGATACAACTAAAGTAGCAACATATGAAAAATAGTTAATTGACTGACAGTTTCATTATTTTGCCATATTTAAACCCCCATAGGAGTTCCAGCCAATATGGAGGTGTAGGCAGAAATGATTTACTTCCTTGCACAACCAAAAGAAGGATAATAGGACTTCCAGCCAAGATGGAGGTATAGGTGGTAATACTGTGCCTCCTTGCATAATCAAGATTAAGGATAATAAAGATTTACAAACAATAACACAACCAGAACACAGAAAATTGAGCTACAGGAGTCTGACAACCATTCAACCAGACTGGTAGGAGGGACGGAGTCGGCAGTTGGCAGAGAGGGAACAAGGCAGGAAAAGGCAGTGGCTGGTAGACCCCGGAGCACCGGGGAGTGTAGGTAGTGAGGAGCTTGCAGACCCCAGACACAGGGAGGAGATGAGCAGAGCACATAGGGCATGCAGGGCTGTTGGCCAACCACAGACACACATTTGAGCACAGATAAACTAGGCAAGAGCAGGCAGTGGGACTGACCATACAGCCCAGGGCCCCAGTGACGGAAAATAAAGCCTAAAAACGCCAATTGAAAAGGTGCCGGGAGAGGCTCCTAGCCTCACAGGAGAGGTCACTGGGGAGACCTGCAGGGTCCTGGAGCATGCATAGGCCCGCCCACCTGGGAACTAGCACCAGGGGGGCCCAGTTTGCTTGTGGGAGGCAGCAGAGGGGACACAAATCTGAGAGAGCAAAGAACAGGTGTCATTGGAAGCACACACCATAGACAGTGGGGAGAAAATAGACAGGGAGAGGGCAAGAGTAGTGTGGGAAATGTAGAAGCTAAAGAACTTATGACACCTGGACATGAACTAAAGGGGGGGAGTGTGGGTGGGAGGGGGTGTGCAGGGTGGAGGGGAATGAAGGGGGAAATGGGACAACTGTAATGACATAATAAAAAATATTAAAAAAAGAAGGATAATAGCCAATTAAAAAAAACAAACAAACCAGAACTGGCAGAAAATCAAACTGCACGGAACTCTGTCAACAAAGGAGTTAAGAAAACATTCATCTGGACCACTGGGGGCCAAAGATGGGTAGGCAGGAGGAAAGGATGGAGGCAGGCAGCAGAGTGCATGGCTGAAGCAGGGGGATGGCTGACCAGGAAACTAAAGACTTAAAACCTCTGGCTGTAAAAGTCTCTGGAGGTTACAAAGGTGGGAGAAACTCCCAGTCTCACAGGGGAGTCCCACAGAATCCTAGAACATACACTCACCCACCCACGTGGGAATCAGCACCTGAAAGGGCACATCCACTTGTGGGAAGTGAGAGAAATGACAGAAAGTGGGGCTAGAGCAGATCAAGGGAGAGGCATTGTTCCTGCTCTGACCCCTCCCCCACAGAGGATACCACAATGAAGCAAAGAGGGTTTATTCCCTAAGAATACCTCAGGCTTCACCTGTTACAATGTAACAGGTGTGCCCAGAGAAATATGGCCCAAAAGAAAGAACAAATCAAAACTCCAGAAAATGCACTAAGCGACAAAAAGATAGATAACCTGTCAGATGCACAGTTCGAAACACTGGTAATCAGGATGCTCACAGAAATTGTTGAGTATGGTCACAAAATAGAGGAAAAAGTGAAGGTTATGCAAAGTGCAATAAAGGAAAATATTCAGAGAACCAACAGTGAAGGGAAGGAAACTGGGCCTCAAATCAAAGATTTGGAGCAGAAGGAAGAAATAAAACATCCAACTGAAATAAAATGAAGAAACAA
>PVKM010015029.1:0-28412 GCA_004027735.1 Carollia perspicillata | reverse complement strand
CTTGCAATCCTGGGATGAATTCCACTTAGTCATGGCACATGAACTTTTTAATGTACTGCTGGATGTGGTTTGCCTATATTTTGTTGAGGATTTTAGCATTTGTATTTATCAGTGATATTGGCCTGAAGTTTTCTTTCTTTATTGTGGCTTTATCTGTTTTCGAGATTAAGATGATGTTGGCTTCATAAAAAGAGTTTGGGAGTCTTCCATCACTTGGATTTTTTGGAATAATCTGTGAAGGATAGGAGTTAGCTCTTCCTTAAATGTTTTGTAGAATTATCCTGTGAAACCATCTGATCCAGGGCTTTTGTGTGTTGGGAGTTTTTTTCATTACTTGTTCAATTTTGTCAGCTATTATAGGTCTGTTCAGGCTTTCTGCTTATTTATTCAGTTTTGGAATATTATATTTTTATAGAAATTTTTCTAGAAATTTTCATTTTCCCTAGGTTTTCAAATCCCTTGTCATATAGTTATTCATAGTAATTTCTTACAATCCTTTACCTTTCTGTGATATCATTTGTAATCGCTCCTCTTTCATTTCTGATTGAGTTTCTTTGGGACCTCTCTCTTTTTTTCTTGATGTGTCTGCTTAGAGGCTTGTTGATTTTGTTTATCTTTTCAAAGAACTAGCTCAGTAAGTTGCTTTTAAATTTTGTTAATCACTTTCTTTGCTGTGAAGAAGTTTAATGTAATGCCTCTTGTATATTTTCACCTTTATTGATTTTTCTCTTGGAATAAGATTCAAACAAATTTTCACCTGGACTTATGTCAAGGAGCTTACTGTCTATGTTTTTCTTCAGGGTTTTTATAGTTTCAATTCTTGTGTTCCAGTCTTTATTAGATTTATCAATTCCCTTTGAAGTTAATTTGTACTGGAACTCCTAACCATAGAATTATAAAGTTAACATAATCTTAGTGTTAACTTGATGACTGAGTCTAGAAAATTTTAGATTTCATAGGTAATAGTGGTTTCTCAAGCAATTTCAATCAGAGGAAGTAAAACTAGTAGGGTGAATACCATAGCTTAACTAATAACATAATATGTGTTATTCTGAGACCTATCTATATAAAATAATATTACAAGTAAATTATGGTTCTATTGAAAATTCTTTCCTCCCTCATAAACCCTTTACTTCAGCCACTTCAGCCATTAAACATTCTGCCTGCTCTCCATCCCTTAGATGTGTTTCTATAAGAGAAACTCTATTTCCCTTCTCTGTTTAGTACCCTTTTAGAGTCATTTCTAGACCTTTATAATTGTTCTACTGAGAACTTTCACCACTGGAATCTAAGATAAATGTATTTCATTAGTAGAGATACTTTCTCCACAATTGGCATTATAACTACATATTTGGAATTCTAAATATCAGACCAGACTTTTCAAAGTTGACATATTCCTCTGTCTGGTACAGGAAAAGCATTGCCTCTGCCTGGCTTCACCCTCAGCATCAGAAGAGTACAATAGAGAAAACAGGATACCATCTCTGTGAGTGGTTTCTCCTGAGAGCAGGACTACTTTCCAGCAACTAGATAATCTTTACTCCTATATATAATTTCCCTGGGACTCTTGAGAGATAGATACAGCTACATTTTTTTTTAAACTTTCATTTATTTATTTTTAGAGAGATGGGAAGGGATGGAGAAAGAGAAGGATAGAAACATCGATGTTTGAGAGATACATCGATTAGTTGCCTCTCACATGCCCCCAACTAGGGAACTGGCCTGCAACCCAGGCATGTGCTGTGACTGGGAATTGAAGTGGTGACCTTTCATTTCGCAGGCCAGCACTCAATCCAGTGAAACACACAAGCCAGGGCACATCTGCATAATTTGATTAGAACATTTCCACATATTTATCCACATGGCTACTTTGGATTTTCTCAAGTCATTTATGATTACTAAAAATGTCAGGCTTAGGAACCTCAGACATAAGGATCAGTTATATACCTGAATTAGGTAGACTTCATTGGACACCAGGTTATAGTCCTTGTATATAGGCAATTATTGACCTTGAGTATATATCACCGAAGGTGCAAGGTCCAGTTCACAGCTCTTACTAGAGCTCAGATGATCCATGAACAGATAATGCCAGGAAGGTAATTATTTCATAATAACAACTCCATAGGACTATTTGATATTATTTGGTATAGCAAGGCAAATGCCTCTTTTAAAAACAGGTTGAAAAATATACCTCAGATCAGAATCTCAATGACATGTATTTTCAAATGTGGATAGAAGTGACAATTGATTTTTTAAAATAAATGGAAAACACTGAAGTAGAAATCTTTGAAGTCTTGCTGAAATTAGCAAGAGTGTCTAACACTAAGTTAATGGGATGTTTTATTTCTAACACAACACATTATCTGCTCATTAATACATATTTTACTTTTTTAAATAAGCCTTTGTATGTGAAACTGTGGAACTGAAAGTAAATACAATATTTAGAGCAAGTGTTTCTATTGCTTCTACTAACTAAAAAACAAAACAAAACAACAAAAAATAACTATTTTTATTCTTTTAGATTGGGATCAGTTAGGGTCCTGACAGAAACCTCACATGCTTCAAGAATTTAATAAAGAGACTGCTTTCAAATGTTTGACAAAATTTAAAGGAGCCAATAAGTATGTTAAAGCGCTTAAGATGTGAGAAACAGGAAGCAGTGATCACACCTAAACCTAAAGGGCAAGAGGAGGAAGTGGGTCTACCAGAACTACATGTCATGAGACTTGGAGCCACGGGGGAAGAGCTGCCTGAAAGCAGCTATGACCCTGAGGGAATGTAGCAGTATCAGAAATTGAAGTCAAAGGAGAAAAGGAGCTAGGAAGATAAAGCTCAAATCTCCTTTTCTGTCCTCTGATCTCCTGTCAGTGACTGATAGGCTGAATTCAATCAGAAGCAAGCTAGGAAGATGCTCAGGTTTGTGTCCACAGGGAACATTCTCCTCAGGCAAAAAGCAGAGCCCATATAGGTCGTGGGAGTAGAGGCCAGGCAGTGGAGAAAAACCAACACAGCTCTTATTTTTACTTTTGTTTTTACACTTCAAGCAAATGGTGTAATTCTTAATACCTTTAAAATGCATAATAGGCAGAAAATTGGATTGTTATAGCTGAAACACTGTTTATGAGGAAAGTATCTTTGTGCTATCATTACCATACTGCTGCCAAGAAGATGGAAGAAAATAGAAAAATCGCAACTATGCACACATATTTGTTTTATCTACACATTATCATATATGTGTGTTTGTGTCCTTTGTTATCTCTAGTTATCATGTATCTTTCAACAAGACAAGATTTATTTCCCACATTCTTAATCACCTCCTCTATATGTTTGTAAAGTAAAAAAATAACATCTATACAGTATTTTGCAATATGTTTTTGAGTAACTTCATTTACTGCTGTATATTTTTTAAATTTTTGTGGAGAAACTAGAAAATTGCTGCTTGACTTTTATAAATACTAGAACCTATAACATGGTAACATTGGTTTGCATAAAAAAATACTTGTTCAGCCCTGGTCAAGTGGCTCACAGGTTTGATTCTTGGTCAGGGCATACAACTAGGTTGAGAGTTCAGTCTCTTATTAGGGTCACAGCACTTATGGGGGTCAGTGGATTGATTCTTCTCTCACACATCAGTGTTTCTCTCTGTCTTTCTGCCTTTCTTTTTCTCCAAAATTAATAAACATACCCCTGGGTGAGGATTTTTTTAAAGTGCTTATTCAGTTATTTGCAGTTAATGTGCTTTCATTGTATTCAAGAAAAACAGATCCCCCACCCCATGCATAGTGAAATAAAAAAGAAAAGTGAAATAATGTGAATATAAGAAAATCAGTCCTCACTAGTGTGGCTCAGTGGACTGAGTGCAGGCCTGCTAAGGAAGGTGTCCCTAGTTCGATTCCCAGTCAGGGCACATGCCTGGGTTGCAGGCCAGGTCCCTAGTGAGGAGCATGCAAGAGACAACCACATACTGATGTTTCTCTCCCGCTCTTTCTCCCTCCTTACCCCTCTCTCTAAAAATAAAATAAATAAAATCTTTAAAGAAAAAAACAAAAGAAAAATAAAATCCTATGAAGGCCATTGTGGAGGGAGAATGAATAAGTCAAATGGGAATATAAAGGAATGAAAAGTTAACAGGTGGTAAGAGTAAACTAGTGAGATTAAATAACAATAAAACCTCATAGATTGCATATTTTGTGCATCATGGAATCCAAATTCCAATGCCAAAGTCAAAAAATAATTTTCAAAAAATTAAAAGAAAATCAGTATTTTATGCTAGGTATGTTAGCAAACCAACACCATTGTATTTAATCTATAGAGACTTAAGCATCTAAAATACAATTTATTACAATAGTATATACACTATAATCTAAATATCTTAGGGAGGTATAAGTGGATGATTTCTATGATGAGAAAGTTTTTGCTGATCAACACCTTTGATACAGCAAAGTCTCACTTCTCAGCACATGTGGAAGGATCTCAAAGCTGAAGGTATGCTAAACAAAAGAAAGATCTACTTTCAAAGTTTTTAACAGTGTTTATTGTGTTCACTTATAATAAATATTTTAATTGCTTATAGTTTTATTTATTTTATGTTGAGGTTTAATTGACATATAACATAATATTAGTTACAAGTATTCTAGAATATATTAATAGAGGTTGAAGGGCATTATTAGCATCTTTATATAAATCTAATGTGTATCTGAAAATAATAGTCATAGTGAACTTCTGAAAGGAAAAGGGAAAGTTATTTTTCCAACTTTTTTTAAAGTTTAATGAAGAAATCACTTGTTAGAAAATAGCTTAGATTCTTTTTGGAGGCAGAGACAATTTGTCTCCTTGCTCAGCATGCAGTGATTTTGGAGATTATTAGTCAACAAAAAAAAGCACTAATAGCTTTTGAAATTGTTAGCCTAAGAACCATTTTCCATTTAGTCTGTAGTTACTTAATTGAGTGTGTGTTCATTTGTTCATTTAAGCTGTAAAATCATATAATGAAAATGTGATTATAATTAGCATTGCTGACCTGATACAAGGCATAAGCAGTAGTATGCCCATCAATATGCACTCTCTTTGCCGACATTCCTTGTCATACCAGATGGTGAATTTAAAGGTGGTGCCTTGTGGCACTTGTAAACATTTTTGTGCCTGATGGTACTTTTATAGGGCCTGTCACATCATAGAAGGCTGAAGGGTGACTTAATGATGATCTTCAAACATATAAAGGTTCATGAAGTGTGTGATTATAAAGTGACCAGCTGTTACTCATTGAAATGAGTAGACTTTAACAGTAATGAGAGATTTAATTTAGATGTGAAGTCGAACTTTCTGATAATAAAAAATATATAATGAGGAGAATGGTGAGACATGCTATAAAGTATTGTTATTGAAAATAAATTATGTTAATTTGTATGAAATCCAAGTTTACTCTTATTTTATATATTATGTTTCACTTTCCTTTCATATATATGAGTCTCTATTTTTCATAGTCCAACAATAATTATTTTGAATCCTGACTCTTATTACCATTGTGACTTTGGGTTAATTAATAACTTAAATAGTTTGAATCTTGATTTACTTATCTAAAAAACTAAGATTAAAACTTTCATATACATATTTATAGACAAATCTAAAATACTGTTTATTAACTGTAAGGTAGAGTTAAATTTGCATATTTCATTTCTCTTCCATGAAAATGATACCAGATAGATCAAAATGTCTATGATTCAGAATGGAGACATGTGCAGTAGGGAGTAATATAAAACCCTTGATCTCTTCTCTAGAGGATTATTTCCTATTCATATGCTGACTAGGAATATTTATCTTTTGTAACAGTAAGTAAATGGAGGGCAAAAGACCCTATTCTGGTTAAGGATCCTATAATTACTAACTATTCGACCCCAGACCAAGTCATTTTACTTATCTGAGTTTTATATGTCCCCTTTGGAAAATAAGTTAGGGAACTTGGCACTGATAGATAAATTTTGATGTGATCTTTGTTGTGGGGAAACAAGAGACAATGTAGAAAGGTTGGATGAGATACATACAGGTCAAGAGGTTGGGAGTAGAATTTCCTGCGGCAGTGGTTAATTCAATCCTGTGTATCAAGTGGGAAAAGGTGGTTCTGATCAATGAAAAGAGAATGAGATAGCATCAAGCCTGAGGGCCCTTTCTTACAAACTATTTGCTTCACAAACGGTATGTTCCATGTACTATTCAAGATACTAAGAATTTGTCAGTATAAAATTCAATAAAATCCCTGTCTTGATGGAATATTATGTAAAAAAATCAACAAATAATCACATAGATAAAAAAGATAGTTTCAGAGGGTGGTGTATTAGGAAGAAAATCAAACCGTGAGGGGGCAATGAGATGATGAGTATGGAGAAAAGGTGATTCAATGGCCCAAGGAGGCTTCTCTAGGGGTCACACACAGCACTTGTTATCTTCATTCAGAGGTAGGCAAAAGTGGGTTAAATTACCAGCCATTATTACCTAAAAGATGAATCATGAGTAAGAATATGAAATACTAGTAACAATAATGAGGAAGACAATAAATAATATAATAATTAATAAATAACAATATAAGCATAAACTTTGTTTTATGTACTCACAACTGTAAACCTACTTTTGCCTACCCTGTATAACAGGAAGAGTTCAGCTATGCAAATATAGAAGATAGGCCTAGTTAACGTCTAGAAGTAAGGAATTAGACTATCTATCATCATTCCTCTCAGTCATATTCACGGAGCCTTTAGGTGTGACGTTGACAAGGTTTTGGTTAGATTCTGTTTTTGGTTTTGTCAGTCACTAACTGACCTTTGCTTATCAATTTCTTTATAGGGAAAATATAGGAGAGGAAATAGAAGTATTTCAAAATTGAGTATTCTCACTTTTCACCTCTAAAATACTACTACTAATCCCTTTTTTGACTACTTCATGGGGTAACTTTAAAGATAAAATGAGAAAATGGACAGGTCCAGTTCAGTGATGACAACTAAGTGGGATATTAATAATGAAAATGTTTGATTTTTTTCTCACCACTGCTTTCAATCATGCTCCATGTTGATGTCTACTTTCCCTGTCTCTTAACAACACTGTAGACAGATACCATAATTTTTCTGGTCTCTTTCAGTTATTAAAACTTAATCTAGTCTAATGAAATATTCAAATCATACAACTGATACAAAGCTCCATTGTTCTCTACTTTGGGCCTTAGCTGCAATTCTAATACAACAGGAAATTCCTATTCAACATCTTAACAATATTTGTAAGGACAACTTTTCATACTATTAGCACTATGAAATATAAGGTGCAGTTGTTATTAAAGACAGTGCTTTCAAGTCATGAGTTATTTTATGCTAACCAGTTATTTTATTCATACCTCTGTGAAAGAGACTAAAGGAGCTCAGAGATGAAACTGAAGCCAATATTTGCAAAAATGGTAGGAGAATTGCTAGAGTCAGTTCAAACCATTAATATTTTGCCTGTAAGTCTAGAACAGCTGTCAACATGGCAACTTCTCAACATTCAGAGGCCTGTAATGAGACAGCATCTAGTGAGAAAATGTCAAGATTCTTTTCCATCTCATATGTGAAATAGGACAGAGCAGTTAAAGGAATATGGAAGATAATTAGGGTATTCTAAAACTAGATTTTTGTTATAATATGCCAAATTGTTGATGCTTTATAACAAATGCCTTTTAGGAAAATCAATGCTACATTTTATAAAACTAATAACCTTTTGTGTAGTATTACACACCATAACATTTATAAGCCTATTGTTGATGTATTTGTACACACACTGAAACCAGCATCTAACCAGTGCATTGAACAGTAAATTATTTCATTATGAAAGAAAAATGATTTAAATGCCCAGTTTGTCTATATGCAGACTTCCATATGCTTCTGTTCAATTTAATATAAAAAGCAATGAATTTTCTAAAATTCTGTGTAAAATTAAAGATACTATAAAAGGCAAATTTATTTTTGAGGTAAGCTTAAGAAACACATTCATTTTTAAACTCTTTATGTGTACTGTAATTTTTATACTTTTCTATAAAAATGATCTAAATGTTAAGTTTATCATTTAAATTAAAAGTTCATATGTAATTGTGTGCAGTATCTCTATTTCCCAAAAAGTTATAGGGATTTTTTATGTTCATTAAGGCATTTTTCTCTTCATGTAACACATATGTAATTATCATTCTTGAAAGAAATAGGGAAATATTTTTTGATTATTAGTATACCTAATAAAAATTAAAAAGCAATAAATACCTTTTATAGAGAAGAATGCGTATCTATATAGTTATCTAAATCCATACTGCCACTGGCCTTACCTTTCTTTCCTAGTGAGTGAAAAATAGTCATTCTCTCTAATACATTACAGAGAACATTCTCAAAGTTAATATGGATTCAAAATAACTTTTTTGTGTGTATCCAACTTTTCCAGCATTTGTTGAGAGCTATTCTTGCCTTTATAGCTCTCTTACCTGTTCTAGTTGTTTGCTTAGTTTTTGTTTTTGTTTTTTAAGTTCAGCTGTTGGTAGTTGTGTTTGTTCTCATTTTACCATTCATAGTTTTTTATCTTCTATTTATTAGATAAGTCCCTTTAACATTTCATGTAATAAGGGCTTGGTGATGATGAACTCCTTTAACTTAACTTTATCTGTGAAGCACTTTATCTGCCCTTTCATTCTAAATTATAGCTTTGCTTGGATATTGGTCCTTGACTTTCATGACTTTGAATACATCTTTCCAGTAAGGAAAGTAACGTGGTTGCTGGTAAGGTTTCTTTTGAGAAATCAGCTGATAGTCTTATGGGAACTCCTTTGTAGGTATCTCTCTCTTTTCCTGTTGTTGCTTTTAAAATTCTTTCCTAAAAAAAGTAAAAATAAATAAATAAAAGCCCATGCTGGTATGGCTCTTGGTTGAGTGCCAGCCTGCATATCAAAGGGTCACCAGTTCGATTCCCAGTTTAGGGCACATGCCTTTGTTGCCAGCCAGGTTTCCAGTGGGGGGCATGTGAGAGGCAACCACACATTGATATTTCCCTCCTCTTTTTCTCTCTCTCTTACCCTCTCTACAAAATAAAATAAATAAAGTCTATATTTTTTTAAAAATTATATCTTTATCTTTAATCTTGGGTAACTTAATTATGATGTGTCTTGGTGTGTTCCTCCTTGGGTCCAAATTCTTTAGGGCTCTCTGGGCTTCCTGGACTTCCTGGAAGTCTATTTCCTTTGCCAGATTGGGGAAATTTTTCTTCATTATTTGTTCAAATAAGTTTTCAATATTTTGCTCTTCCTCTTCTTCCAGCACCCCCATGATTTGGATGTTGGAACATTTAGAGTTGTCCCTGAGGTTCCTAAGCCTCTCCTCATTTTTTTGTATTCTTTATTCTGCTCCGGTTAAATGCTTACTTCTTCCTTTTTTCCAAATTGTTGATTTGAGTCCTTGTTTCCTTCCCTTCACTGTGAGTTCCCTGTATATCTTCCTTTATTTCACTTTGTGTAGCCTTCATTTCTTTCTTCATTTGGCAACCTAGCCCAATCAATTCTGTGAGCCTCTACTTACCAGTGTTTTAAACTCTTAATCAGATAGGTTGTCTATCTCTTTATCACTTAGTTCTTTTTCTGAAGTTTTTATTTTTTCTTTCATTTGGGCCATATTTCTTTGTCTGGGGACACCTGTTATGTTGTAAGGGGTGGAGCCTTAAGTATTTGCCTGGGCAGGGCAACCCACTCCCCTGCTTTGTGGTGCTGTCTGTGGGGGAGGGGTCAGAGAAGGAACAATGCTGCTTGCTCCACTCCCATCCCACTTTCTGTCACTTCCCTCATTTCCCAGAAGTGGATTATGTGCTTTCAGGTACTGATTCAGAGGTACGTGGGTTTTTGTATGTTTTAGGACCCTGTGGATATCTCCAAAGAACTCTCCTGTGAGTCTGGGAGTTTCTCACTTACCACCACAACCTCCACAGATGTTTTACAGCCAGGGGTTTTGAGTCTTCAGTTTCCCACACTGAAACCCTGGGTTTCCCAGTCTATCTCCCGCTTTTTTCCTCCTGGCTTATCTGCCCCCTAATGTGGAATTGTCCATGTGGTTCGCCACCTTGCTGTGTCCTCTCTACCTAGGCTGCTTGTCTCTGTCCCTCTACCAGTTTGGACGAATGTTTCTTTAATTCCTTGGTGGTTGGATTTCCATGCAAATGATTTTCTGATGGTTCTGGTCATTATTTGTTTTTAAATTAGTTGTTATCCTTCTTCTGTTTGTGTGAGGAAGTGAAACTTTTCTGCCTACACTTCTCTCTAGGCTGGAACTATCAAATTTTCTATTGTTACTTGCTAGTGTAAACATATAAAAGTCATGTCTTTTAATAGTGTTAAACTCCCTAATTCTACATCTTTTCGGTGAATTCCATTGGATTTTCCACATAAACAACCACATCAAAATCAAATCACTTCTTCCTTTTCAACCCCATTGTTATCTAATACTTTTTCTTCCCTAAGAACAAGGACCAGTGTTTCAAGTACTGTGTTGAATAAAGCAACACGAGCAGATCACGGTCTTGTCTTGTGACTGCTCTTAATGCAAACATTCCGTCATTCACTGTTAGGTATGTTACCTGTAGGGTTTTGTACAGATGCCCATTATCAGGTTGAAAAATCACTTTTCTTTTTCTAGTTTTCTGGGAGTTTTTATCAGTAATGGATACTACATTTTTGTCACATGATTTTTCCCCTATTGAGATGATTTACTGTGTTAATATGATTAATCATATTGATTGATGTTCAATATTAAACCAACCCTGAATTATTGAAACAAACACCTCCAGCTTGGTCATGACATTATACTTTTAGTATATTGTTGGATTCAATTTATTAAAGTTTGGTCACAATTTTTGCATCTATGTTTATGAAGGAGCTATATTTTTCATTTTTTTAAATATATTTGATTTCAAATAAGGCAATACAAACCTCATAGAATTAGCTGGAAGTAATTCCTCTTTTTCATTATTTTTTAAACTGGTACTTTTAAAGTAATTATTTAGTAGGACTTATTAATGTAGCCATTTTAGCATGGAACTTTCTTTACAAAAATATTTTAATTAGTGTTATAATTTTTCATATATATAAGAGTATTCAATCACCTATGTTTTCTGAATTCAGTAATTTTGTGTTTTTCAAGGAATTTGTACTTTTTTATCTAAGTTGTCAAATTAGTGACATAAAGTGTTTCATAATATTCTCTAATTTATAATTTTACTATCTGTAGAATGTATAGTGATGTCATTTTTCCTAATTCATAATACTGAAAACTTGTATCTTCTCTTTTCTTTTTGGTCAAACTAGCTAGAGTTTTGTCAATTTTATATTTTCAAAGATTTTTTTTTGTTTTATTGATATTCTCTTTTATCTATATTCTATTTTATTGATTTTTACTTCTCTCTTTATTATTTCCCTCTAAAATGATGTATTTAATTTTCATGTATTTTTTCATATGTACGCAAAGGTAGAAGGTCATTGGTTTTAGACCTTTTTTATCACAGGTGTTCAGTGCTAAAGTTTTTGTTAAAATTAGTGGGGTTTCATTCTGGTATAACTTTTACTTTTTAAAATTTTTATTGTGTTCAAATGCTTTTTATACTCACTTTTAATTTCTTCTTTGATCAGGGGGTGATTTAGTGTATTATTCGGTTTCCAAATATTAGGGAATTTTTCTAGAAATTTTATTTAGGATATTGATTTCTAACTTAATTTCACGTGGTCAGAGAAGATACTTATGCTAGTTAATACATTATAAATGTATGTTGTATGCTGTTTTGTAATTCACTATATGGTAAATGTCAATATGCTGACTATCTACATTTGAGAAGAAGAATGCTGCTGGTTTGTAGATCCTTAAGTATCAAAAACTTCAAGTAGGTTTATTGTTTTGTTCCAGTTTCCTGTATTCTTGTAGATTTTCTGTCTATTTAGTCTACTAATTATTGAGAGAGTGGCACTAAATGACTGACTAAAATTGTGAATTTATCTGTTGCTTCATATATTTTAAATCTCTGCTATTAGATACTTCAATGATTAGTTTTATGTTCTTTTGATGAAACTGATACTTTTATATCATTTTATGGCACTATGTATTCAATTAATTTAGTGGATAATTTAGTATTCCTACATTCTTTTTTAACTTATTGCAGACGATACTTTAACTTACACCATACCACTTCATATGCATTGCAAGTACACAACAGGGTAATGTAAGTGTGCAATGGTGCACTTCCCTCTCAGATTTATGATATTGATTGTCATGCAGTTTACTTTTATATATAGTATAAATTCCTTACATTTTCCAATTATTGTGGTTATAATAGTTAACTTTAAAGAGCTTTTAATAACATTTTTTTAAAAAGGTATATATAACCCTTGTAGTTATCATTTCTGGTGCTCTTCATTTTTCTGTGAAGATTCAAATTTCTGATTTCCTAGTAGTAGAATATGAGCCTTCCTATTTAACCACACAAGTAGCCAGATCTAACTCTGAAACTCTTGTTAGTGAGCCAATATTTTTATCTCATTATTTTATCTCATATAATTTGATTTTTAACAGTTAAATGTGAGATTCTGCACTTAAAATGGAATTTTTGACAAATAAACCCAAATTATATTTTGCCTCAATTTTAGAAAGCCCTTGTTTCAGTAGTGGATTATCTCTGGTGAGCCACTCTCCTGCACAATAGTTAAGACAAAATTTCTTCTGTATTTTTGTATTTATTTATTTATCTTTTTACTCTTATGTTTCCTATGACTGAATTTTTAAATTAAATCTGAGTGTTAGGCATTCCGCTAAGTTTTATTAATCGTGAGTTTTCATCGATTGTCCTCCAGACCAGCTGCAGTCTTAAGCAGTTTGTGAGATATGAGGAAGCCTCATTTTCTCTGTATGAACTACTACTCAGTAAAAAAAAAAAAAATAACAAAGAGAGAGACTAATCAAATAAATGCACAAATAGAATACAATCTTTTTGTGATAGATAGAGAAGATTTAATGTCAATGACCTGGTGGTGTTTCTCAAACTCCTTAGGAGTTTCCCAGGATAATCTGAAACTGGCCCCCATATAGGAAGGGGAGGAAAAGAACAAAAATAGCCAGATTACCCAATTTCCTATAAGGCTTATCTCAGATGACTGTAGGACAAGTAGATTCCCACTCCCTGACCCCAATATCAAAGTTTTTACAGTGAGACCCTTAGTGGTTTCAGTCATGTACATAGGAGGCCTTAACTGAGTTCTGTCACATTACCAGTTCATTTAGCCTTAACACCACTTTTCTTTCTCAAAGATATATTGTTGGAGCACCTTCTGGGAATAGGGAAGGCAAAAGGAAGGCAAATCCCAAGGACAGGAAAGAGAATGAGGAACATCCAGGTGCCAGGGTCCACCTCTCAGGTCAACTGTCAAGTCTTATTGATGACCTGTTCCAACACCTGGGCATTTGTTATCAGCAGTGAGATTCAGAGTGATATTCAAAATTTTAATGATACCTAAACCAAGCCATGACTTATCAGAATCTATTGGCAGCATTTATCAAAGACACAAAATCTCTATTCCTTGTTTGTGTAGGTTAATATGCAAATATTGTATTCATTTATGTACATCAATATGCAAATATGTGTATGTGTGTGTATACACACACATACACATATATACTGGTGGCCTTTTGAGAATCATTTCTAGGAGGTACATCTTATAAATTTGTAAAAACCAGTTTAATACAAAGGATCTATTAGAAATGAAGCACTGTTATGACAATATCCACCTCATAAAATAACCCTTTGGATATCTTCCAGGTGTAATGGTTAAAAGCCTAAATTCAAAACTGAAACTTAGATACAAATTCCAACTTTGCTCCTTATTAGTTTTTGTTGCATGAATAATTATTTCATATACCATATATTTTTAAATGTTAGAGGACCAAGACATTCAGCCCCTTTTTTAACTTCAGTAAATCTTTGAATATTAAGTCAGGCAGTTACTGGAAGGCTTTATATCTTGCCTGAAAGAAGTACAGCTTTGTATCTTATGAAGGGATCACAAATTCTGGTAAGCTGGTTGGTTCTTTTAATCCAGGAAGTGCCACAGTCTCTGGCCAGTATTCCAGGAATGATGCCATATATGGCTGCAGTTCTGAGAACTGCTGTGGGCACTCTCAGAGATGTGGGCACTTTCCCCCTTCTGCAGCTAACATATAACTTAATTTCCTAATGCTAAGTCTGTTAGGCTGCTGTGCCTTAGACCTTTTGTTTGAGTCTTTACAACTGAATTTGATGAAGCTTTTGTAATTTATAACAATGGCGAAATATTCCATGACAGAAATTGACAAGGTTATCCAATAAGTCTTCTTCACCTCTCATTTCATGTGATTTGAAGCTGGGCTAATTTGATATGTATAATAGATTATTTTTCAAATAATGAAGCAAGGCAAATTTTGTTAACATTATAATTTAGACAGTTTGTAATGTTTTATAATTTAACATTCCCTACTTCTAGCTGTAGAGAAAGCTAAAGATCTAACTTTATAGCAAATATAAGTGCAGTTTGCATTTTATTTTAATTCATAGATTCATATGATTTTTTCCATCATCCTATCATGTACTTCTCCTTTAATTTACCTTTGAGAGAAGTGCTACATCCTAAATCAAGTTGATGGTTTCACCTATAAATCTTTCCCTTCCCTAATAGACAGTTTAAGATCATTAACAACAAATTATATATATATTTTATAATTGGCAAATTAATTATTTATATTGGCAATAACTACATTATTTCTAATTAATTTATCATTAGTTCTGTCACATTTTGGCACATCATTTCGTATCCACTATTCTGTCTTTTCTATTGTCCACCATATAATAGAAACTTACTCAGTTGTTTTGAATACATGAATGACATTAGGTAGATATTAAAGTGGGAAATAAAATAAACTTTAAAGTCTCTTGCCTTTAAGCAAATAAAGTTCTCTTTTAAAAGTGAAGGAATTGAGGCTAAGAAAGAGTTTCTTTTATATGAGTTATTTAATACTTTGCTGAAATTCATGATCACTATGCAATTTACACAATGGAATACTACAATAGAATGGAAAAAAAAAAGAAGGATATCTTGTTTGGGACCACATGGATGAGCCTGGAAAATATTATGCTAAGTGAAATAAGCCACTTAGAGAAAAACAAATATCATATGTTTAACTTATATATGAAATGTAATGAATATAAAAATCTTAACAAACAAAATAGAAACAGACCTTTGTATACAGAGGACAGACAGATAGCCATCAGAGGAATGGGAGTAAGGAGGACTGGTTGAAAGGGTGAAGGCAATAAGCTAGAGAAAAGAAGGCCTCATAGACAGAAAACAGCATGGTGATTACCAGAGGGAAAGGACATGGGAGGAGGTAGAAGAGGGTAAAGAGTGAGTAAATGGTGATGGATGGAGACTTGACTTGGGGTGGTAAACACTCAATACAGTGTACAGATGATGTGTTCTGGAACTGTGCACCTGATACCTGTGTGATTGTATTAACCAGTGTCACCAAAAACAATCAATTAAAAGGAGAAAAGGAAAAAGAAAGAAAAATTAATAAAATAAAGCATTAATACTCATAAAGAAGTTATACAAATCTGTTAGAAAAAAACAAGGGACTGTGTCAAAAACAGGCAAAGTGAGTACATACACCTCCCTGAAGATAAATACCTATGGCCACTGAAAGTATGAAAAGATGTCAAATTCACTGCTAACCAGAGAAATGCAAAATAAAACAAGATACCATAAGTTTAAAAAAATGAAAATATTTGTTAAGTTCCTTAAGGACATGAATTTTTACCTATGACCTATTTTATTCTACCTTCCAGCTAAATCATTGACAAACTCTCAGCAAAGCCTCCTGTACCAACATACACTGTAAATTGATAAATTATTTAACCATATGCATGGACCTTTGTAGAAATCCAAATATATATTGTATTTTTTACATATTTTAAAACAGTACCTTAATGAATTCTAAATTAATTTGTTGAAAGGCTTCATAGCACAATTTGATCTAAACCCTATTTATCAGTAGTAATATTGTCCATTATTATCTGCATAAGTTGTACTCTGTAGTAATAAATAATGCAAAAACATAATTTAGAAGTTATTTTTCTTTTTGTATGTGGGAAGTATTCTGTGATGTTTTTGGAATAAGTCCTCTTTCTTAATTATATTTACTTGTGGTAATTAATTTGCATTTCCTGAAGAACACATCCACTGTCAGTGGGGGAAACTCTACAGAGCCCTAAAGCATTCTGGGAAAACATTTTAAAACATTGCATCTGACCTCAACACTTGCAAATACTCAACACTTGTATATGACCTGGGATTATCCCATCGAGTCTAATACTGCCTGGAGTATTATTCTGTCTCGGTGATCAAATGAATACTTTTTTAATTTAACTCAGTTATTTTTCCCACCATACCAATCTCTTTTTATAAAAGAGATTTCTTAAACTAGATAGTTTAATGAAGGAAACTTAAGAGCAAATAAATGCTGTTAGTTCTATCAGGTTTCTCTGTGTATAGGTATGTGTACTTAAAAATATATTATTTCTCCATATGACAATGTCTTTTCTTGTTTGTTTACTTCTTTTGTTTCACTATTTTGAACTGGAGCTAAAATCCCACCCTTTTAAAGCCATTACATAGAAAACAATACCTGGAACACTCTTGGTGCTTATTGTTTAATATATTTTACTACTAGAAGGAAATTCTAAGGACAACTGTACTATGCAGATAAAATGCAATTTTGTTCTTCAGCAAATGTTTCCTTGCTGTATGTTAACCAGGGACTAACATATATACCTTGGACTTATTAATTGTAGTTTCTTTAGCTATAGTTTACAGGTATGTTAATAACCCATAGGGCCAAGACATGATAGTAAATTAAATATAATAATGCAGAGTATGAATACTAAAGCAGGTAACACAGACTCTGGCCCATGATAGATTTATGTTTATCACACACTTGGTTTTTGTTTTTTTGGGGGGAGGGGGTTGGTGTTTTTCAATATGATGACTCCTATTTTCCTAAAGGTAAATAATGATCTGTATTTTACTTCTTCATGTTTGCAATGTATTTTATACTTTACTTAGGAACATTTATTTTTTCTCTCTTCAATTTAATGAATTCAAGCTGGGTCTAATAACCCCCCTAAAAGACAAATAAGGCTCCAAAGAGAAGACACTATTTAATCTGAGCTGCAAAGAACTATTATAAATCAATCAGGTACAGGTTTGTTGGGAAAGGGTTGTTCCTGATGTGGAATGTTAAATGCAAATACACAGAAATAGCAGAGTGTGGGGTGTGGCATGGAGGCATAGAAAAAGATAAAAAGGTTGGGAAAGAAAGGAGAGTGAAGGAGAAAAAGAACTTCGAGAGGTTTAACATGATTCTAGATAGCACTCAAGAGGGAAATTAGCAAGAAAACCCTACTACACAGGTCACGGGGGGCCAACTAATGGAGGGTCTTCTATGCCAGGTAAGGAAATCAGGTTTTATCTTATGGAAGATGACTTTAAAGACATTAGGTTGGAAAGTTACATAATCAGATTACATTTTAAAAAGATGATTTTTACAGAGTATGGAGAATGGTACCTAACAGTAAAATCTGAAGTAGAGAGGCCTGGCTGAAATCTATGGCTTTATGCCAATTGAGTTAGATGAGCAGGTCAGTGTAGATGAAGAGAGGAAGATATTTTGAAATATATTAAAGTGGTAGAATTAACAGGGCAAGATAAGCATGTATGTTTTGGGTGCATAGAGGAAGGGATCAAATGGTGACTTCTAATTTCTTGTTTGATGATGCAGTGGGTTGTGGTCCCAGTCACTGAGATGCACAAAAACAGAGTAAGAGAAGATTTAGTGTCTCTCTCTCTGATGTGCGTGTGTGTTGTTGTTTTATGTGCATTTAGGCAAGATATTATTCATTCCATTCAAAATGTTAGAGCTTGAGATACCCAAACATCTAGATGGAGTTGTTCGGTGTGAATGAATAAAAATTATACCTAGTTTTTGTTGTGCCACAGAAATTTAGTAATTAGATTATGTGTGCAAGGAGATGAAAACAGTTGAAATTGCTGACTGACGCTTATGTTAAATCTCTGTTAACAACTTTTCAATCTTTACTAATCTAATAAGGAAAATAGTATTTAAATATAATTTCAATTAGGATTTTTATTATTGTGAATGTAGGTAAGCAACTTTGCATAAGTTTAACAGCCACTTGCATTTACCCATTTTTCTACTGTATTCTTACATTTAATTTGTACTATTAATGGATTAAAGGAGATGGGTATTTGTTATGTGTGCTGTAAATGCTTCCCAGGTTGTTATTTGACTACATTAATTTTGATTTTTTTCTTAATAGATTTGTTTTCTAAGTTCTTGAACATATCAAACAATGTTATGGCCACTCTTGTTTGTTTGATAAAATAAAGAACAACCTGACAGTAACCAGAGGGAAGGAGGGAAAGGAATAATGGGAGAAAGAAGGGGAAGGGCCATCAAGGAACCTGTGTAAAGGTCCCATGTACAAAGCCAACTGGGGAAGCCTCGGATATGAGAAACAGGGGTGGTTATGGAAGGGGAGAATAATAAGGGGAAAATGGGGACAACTGTAACTGAACAACAACAATAAACAAACAAATAAACAAACAAAAATAAAACTTCTATACCAATAATATTTTTTACTTCATTTTTTCTAGTACTCTAATGGCTTGTTTTATATGATCAAGTTCTGTATCCATTATGTTTCTTTAATCACTGTAGTTTTAATTAAATAATAAAAACAAACAGATCTAGTAAATAATAATTCTCTTATATTTTCCAAAATGTTTATAGAATTTCTCTATTAATTACAATATTTTTACATAACCTTTAGAATCAGTGTTTTACCACTAAAGATACATTTTATCATTTCTTATTATTCAGTACATTTTCTAACTTTGTTACTTGTACTTTGTAGGGATATTGCTTTTACTACACTAATTTCATGACTATCTGTTAAAATGTATTCTTATTTATAAAGGTTTTTAACTGAGCATCTTGGGTTTTCTAGATATGAAATGAAACCAAATGTTACTACAATTTTATAGATTAGTATAGAACTGTATGCTTATTATTTTGTTCTGCTTTGGCTTTTACACCCAGAAAAATGTCAAATAACATTAGAGATAGTAGACATCTTTTATCATAGTTAAATATGGGTGCTTTTATTCTACACTGGTGAGTAAAGTATACACAGTAAGTTTTGTTATTTTGTTGTTTTTTCACGTGTATTTTTTTCAAGATGTGGCTCAGAGGTTACTTACGTCAGAATACCTGTAGGAGTTTACTAAATAAGGAGATACTTTGGCCCAGCATATACTCTTAAAATCACACTTCAATCTATAAATTGTTCTGGGTAGTATGGGCATTTTAATTATGTTAATTCTTCCTATCCATGAACATAGTATGTACTTCCACTTATTTGTATCTTCTTCAATGTCTTATAATTTAATATGTATAAGTCTTTTATATCCTTGCTTAAATTTATTCCTAAGTATTTTATTCTTTTTGAAGCAATTATGAGCAGGATGGTTTTTTTAGTTTTCATTTCTCTTAGTTCATTGTTTGCATATATGAATGCAACTGATTTCTGGATATTAATTTTGTATCCTGCTACTTTGCTCAATTTGCTACTTTGCCCAGACAGGACCCACGCCCACAGATAAGTTCTCCCATGGGGAATCAGGCCTGCATTGTACCTAGGCCACTTTGAGACTTGCTTTTTGCTAAAATTCTCTCACCTTGAATTGATGCAGCAAACATTTATTGCATATCTTTAAAGAAACTTCCTAAAACCCATGCTAAACCTTCCAAGGATGAGTATAACCAGTTCAAACAGTTTTCCCTTTGCATTTGCAAATATCCTTCTTCTGTGATGTGATTAGCGGCATCCTCTCCTTTGTTTTCTGTAAAAGGTAACCACCTAAAGCGAACCTCTTCGTAGTAAATAAGGATCATCATGTAATGTGCCCAGAAAAGCAATAAAAGCTTGTCGAGGCAAGGGTCGAGGTGCTCTCCCCTTGAGAGAGTGGCTGTGCCATCTCTTTTCCTCCACAGGACTCGGTAGTCCGTGTGAATTTGTTGTATCTCATCCACAACACTGCACACCCCATGAGCCAGGGGTTCACATCACATAAAAATCCTCAAAGAAAGCATAGGTAGCAAAATCTTGAACATCATTTGAAGTAAAATTTTATTGGATATATCTCCCCAGACAAAGGAAATAAAAGGAAAAATAAACAAATGGGACTACATTAACTAAAAAGTTTCTGCACAGCAAATGAGATCATCAACAAAATGAAAAGACAACCCATAGAATGGAAGAACATATTTCTGGATACATCTGATAAGGGCTTAATATCCAAAACTTACAAAGTATTTACAAAACTCAACACCAGAAAAAATGAACAACCCAATTAAAATATGAGCAAAGGACCTGAATAGACACTTCTCCAAAGAGGACATACAGATGTCCAACAGACATATGAAAAGAGCCTCAACATCACGAATTATCAGAGAAATGCAAATTAAGAGCACAATGAGATATCATCTCACACCCGTCAGAATGTCCATCATCAATAAATCAATAAACAACAAGTGCTGGCGAGGATGTGGAGGAAGAGAACAGTTTTGCTCTGTTAGTGGGAATGCAGACTAGTGCAGCCCCTGTGAAATGCAGTATGGAGATACCTCAGAAATTAAAAATAAATCTGCTTTTGACCCAATGATCCCACTTCTGGGAATATATCTGAAGGAACCCAAAATTAATTTGAAGTAACATAAGCACTCCTATGTTTACTGCATCATTATTTACAATCACAAGATATGGAAGCAGCCCAAGTGTCCATCAATAGATGAGTGGATAAAACAACTATGGAACATTTACACAATGGAATTCTACTTGACTTTAAAAAAGAAGAACATGTTACTCTTAACAACAGTCTAGGTGCACTTGGAGAAAGTAATGCTAAGTGAAATAAGCCACTCAGGAAAAGAGAAATACAATATGATTTCACACACATATGGGAAATAATGGACAAACTGAACTTAGAAGCAAAACATAGACTCATAGATGGTGGGCAAATGACGACTAGTAGAGGGGGTGGTTAGTGGATGGAGAGATTGAGCAAAACAGAAATATGACACGACTAGTAGAGGGGGTGGTTAGTGGATGGAGAGATTGAGCAAAACAGAAATATGACACATGGACATGAAGAGTGTGGTAAGTTTTGGGGGGAGTGAGGTGTAAGGAGATTGAGAGGTAATGGAAACAATTCAAAAAAGATTAAATAAAAAAATAAAATGAAATCACACTTCAAGGAGTAGAACCTGGTATCTCCATCTTGATAAGCCTTCCTGTACATTTTTATCTCACTGATGTGATGAACCACAATTCTGAACTTTGGCCTTTCATAATGGGTACTCTTAACTAATTTAAGGTTTACTCAGAGCTTGCTTTCTTATTTTAGTTAATGTGCCAAATACTGTGTTAAATATTCCCTATGTTACTTAAATCAAACAGTGACCCAACAAAGTAAATATTACTATAATTTTAATTACTATTATAATTATTACTGTTAGGTTTTCAGTGTACAGAGTTGTATTAAACATAGTCTTTGTCTCATGTATGACCTATTTATTTAGTCAGTTATTTAATTATGGATTTTTAATAATAAGTCAAGCATCTATGATCCCACAACCCAAAACAAAGTTTAGGATTGTAACCTACATATCATGCTTGTGCTTCAACAAATTTTCTTCCTCTTCCCACCTTAAGGCATGGAAATTCAGCTGTTTTTATCTAGCGTTTTTTAGATAAGGAATCTGAGACTTCTGAAGGTTGAGTTTTTTCAGATCACCCAGCCAGTACATGGATCACCCAGGATCTAGACCTAGGTGTGTCTAAGGCCGACACCTAGCCTCCACATACCACTTGTGTGGCCTGCCCATTATTTGTCTGCAAGATGACAGAGAAGTGCTGCTCAGTAAAAAAGATAGTGGCACCTAAATCTTGATATCACAATAAACCTTTTAAGGGGGCACTGGTTCATCTCTGGCCTTGAGTTTTGTTTTGGTTAGTTAGTTTGTTTTCTTTACCTAGTCCTCTCTAGCTTAGTTTATTACTTAGATGCCCCTTAATTAGGCTTACTCTGCTTGGTCAGTTTTCTCTAATCACCCCCGCATCTTCCCTGCCCCCTCATCATCCACTCAGCCCCGCCCCTTTGGCCATGATCAGCTTGTTATCTATATCTATGGGTCTATTTCTGTTTTGCATATTCTCTTGTTCTTTTTTTTTAGATTCCACATATAAGTGAATCATATGGTATTCATCTTTCTCTGTCTAACTTATTTCACTTAGGGTAACACCCACTACATCCATACATGTTGTTGCAAATGAAAAGATTTCATTATTTTTTATTGCTCAATAATATTCTTATATGTACATATATATAGATATATATATCTATATATGTATATATATATGTGTATATATATGTGTGTGTCTGTCCAGAAGGTATTCAGCTATGTACTTTGAAAAATAGAGATAGTGAAATTACAATTTAGAAGAGATATTGGACAATGATTTCTCAGTTTCCACCAAAGTAGGCACTTTGGGACCTCGCACAGGTTTCCCAACCACAATCAGCTGCCCAGTCATATTTTTCCTGAGTTTCATTGATGGTCTGAAATCTCATCCCTTTCAAAGGTGATTTTAGTTTGGGGAAAAGCAGGAAGTTGCAGGGTGCCAAATGTGGGCTGTAGGAGAGCTGAGTCACCTGGGTGATTTGATTTTCACCAAAGAATTCTGCACAAGACATGATGTGTGAGTGGATGCATTGTACTGATGAAGCTGCCAGTCACCAGTTGCCAATAGATGCAGCCTTCTGAATCATCCAAATAGTTTCCGCTGTGGAACGTTCAAGCTTAATGCAAAATTGGATGCAGATTTTTTGCTCTACTTGCTCAGTCATTTTGTATGTCATGGCCACACAGTACACATGCTTACTCAATGGCATCTACCATCCCCACTGATTAGTACAGTGAAGCCATCATTGTTCACACATGTGCATTACAGTCCTCTTTCTTTGGCTGCCAAGTTACATCAATGTTCTGCAAACCGTTCTCATTATATTAACAATGGCTGAACTTTTTCTATGCAGACCCCATTTAATAAAGAGAAAATTTAGAATATTTATTAATAATCTAACTAGAAACCAGATATAGAGGCTATAAAGCATTTGAAATAGTTAAGGAAACTATTAATTATATATGTATATTTAATATTTCACTTCTTAAAAGGCCTAAGCTAACACTTTAAAAGTTATTAAAGAATCCACAATCACCATCTAGTATAAAGCAAAGAAACTATATTTTAAAGTTTTAACTTTCTCTGACTGCATCCTAATCATAAGTCATCGACTGATATAGTCATTCCTGCGGCAGAAGTTTAAATAGGATGATGTGATAAATCTCTCAGATATGGTCTACTATGGTATCTCTGAAATAATTAGATTTATAATGGGATTTATACATACTTCTAAACAAAGAATAGTTTAACACTCATGTGGATTATCACATTTAAATATGAGTATAACTGGAAAGTTTTACTCTCTCATTTTCTATTTCATGGATGAGGAAACTAAGATTTATAAAGATTTAACACCTTGCCAATACCTCATAGCTGGTAAATGGCACTGTTTGGATTTGATTCCAAACCAACTGTGTCTCCTGTAAGACTCTGTGCTCTTTAATACAAATAAATTTCTTAACCCAGAAGCTAACCCTTAAAATCTTTCAACAAAGTAATTAATATTATGTTTTCATCATTGTTAAAAGCTATTAGGGCAGAATTCCAACATAAAATGTATGGGGACTCTACAATGTGAAGTTGAATTGAGCGGCCTCTTAATTTATTCCTGATGTTTTCTGACTGTAAGCACCTCTTCTGAAGTCCTGTCAGGATTCTCATGATTTACTCTAGAATAATTAAGCAGGATGAGTGAAATAAAACAAAACAAACCATCATTGTCTATCCAAAAATGGAGTTGCCATCATTTCACATCTTCTTTATTTCAGAGCCAGTGGAAAAATGATGACCCCACTTAAGAACCATGAAATCATAAAACTTTAGAGTTAAATGTGAGGATACCAGAAACTTTTAGGCAATCATGACTATTTATGTCAAAGTTTTATTTTATCACCTTATTTATGCCAGATACCATTTAGAATTTATAAAGATTTTTCATTTCATACAGTCATAATATGTGGTATCAGAGACAGGGAACATTGGGTTGAAATATTATCCTTTGTGTAAGTTAAAAATGGTCATATATTATCAGTTTCATATGCTTCAATGTAAATAGGATACCCATTTTAGAGATGAGCAATCCCAGATATAACAAAATTTCATGGGTCGTGTGTTGCCATAACAAAAAAATAGAACAAAAGTCACCACTTCAAAGCCCTTTCCATTAGATTTTCAACAGAAAAAAATAAACCAAAATCAACTTTCCTTCACTAAGGGCTGGATTACTTATAAGAAAAGAGTATTTTGTGTAAAGCAAACTGCTTTAACCCATTCATTTCTTTCTTTGAAAAATTGATCATTTCAATTGTGGAATTCATTGGTCATCAGATGGTTAAATGCCTGTTTTTCTTCCAGAATTTCTGTTACTATATGGAGAGCTGTGATAAGTGAAAGGTGCCAGCAATGCAGCATATATATAAATAATTGAGTATTCCTTTCTGCCTTTTCTTTTAAATAAGCAATTTTGTGCCCCCTCTAAATTATTAAAAGCATTTTTGGTGATCTTTTGCTAGAGCATGGTTATGATTATTATAGACCTTTTGTCTGATAGATTCTTGCTTATTGAAAGTGATATGAAAGACCCACTTTAGTCCAGGATGAAATCTTATTAATCTCAGTATCCCCTGCTCTGTGAACACAGTTCTGTATACACAGAAGACACTTAATTGCCATCCTGAATTGAACTGGAAAAAAAACACACATGAAAGGTGTCATGGTTTTAACACTGAAGGGTGTTTTGATCTTTAAAATTTTACCAGGATGTGCATAAATTACCTTTTGTTTTATTCCTTTAGATTTCTTCAGGACAATGTACTTTTCCTTTGCAATTAAAGTACTTTGATACAGTAATCTTGAGACTATTATAGGCTATTCACATACTTAATTCTGTTGGGAAGGGCATATAATCATCTCCCAAGTATAGTGTATGGCTGCACTCTTCTCTCTCTCACTTTATAAAGAGAATGTGTCTACTGTCTTATTTTAAATTGAAAACTCCTAGAGTATCTAACAAATGTTTTTGAGAGATTATTCATGGAAACCTCTAAATAAAATACAGAGAAAGTCTCGAGGAGGAGAGTCTCTTGGAGAGATTTGAAAGGCCCTCAGGCATTTCGTTTCTTACTCCCTTCAGTTGAGAGGGTCTAGGTTTTCTCTTAATCAGGTCAGTGAAGGAACTTTCAAATAATTTTAACAGTTCACAAATGTACTGCCTGGTTTTGATAAGGGCATCTGTAATATCTCAAAACATTGTTAAGGATATCATATTTAGCAACCCAGGAAGACAATGACTATAAAGCACAAAATAAGCCATCAAATGACTGTAATTTTTCCTCTCTCTCTCTGTAGCCAATTAATGCAAATTAACTGCATCAGCAGTTAGTATGCAATAGGGAAATCTTTGATATCTGCTGAGCAGGCAGACTTAAAAGAACTATATGTAAAATTCCAGAATTCCCTATAGATATTACTCTACTATGATTGCTAATATTCTTTTGAACTTTAAGGATAGGTATGTATGTTTGTTTTGAGCTTTGAGAATTTCTAACCTTAATGTCAATAGACTTGTAATATGTATCGACATCTATACAGGTATTCCAAAAAATGGAACTGAGCTATTTAGGCGCCTCATCTCTAACATGGAGATAATAAAGTATCTTATTGGATTGCTGTTGGAGTTAACAATTCAATAATGTATTTTTAGAACTTTAGACTACAGTCTGATCTGGACTGTGCATTTAATATGTATTTTAAAAATATTTTTATTAAGCATATAGAATTGGGTTCAGTGAAATATAGGACTTATTTTAATCTCTTCACTCTCAGGAAAGGAGATATTTAGGAAATTGCTTTTTCTTTTTTTATTATTGTTGTTCAAGTATAGTTGTCTCAATTTCCCTGCCCACTCTCCCCCGCCCCAGCCATCCCCACCTCCCACCCTTTATTCTAACCCCCTAGGAAATTTCTATTCATTACATTCCATATAGTCCAAGAGAGAGTTCAACAAACATGCAAATGACTGTACAAAATAGTCAACTCTTGACCAGCTATTTGAAAGAGAATAATGTGTTATGTTAAAAAGCAATCAATCATGGAAAAAAAACAAGTGGTGTACCTGGTTAGAAGTCTCCTGATTTGGGGGAAGTGAATCTAGAAGTGATAATAGTTATTTAGCAGTGGGATGTAATTATTAGAATTACCTGAAACTAAAAATCAAGTGATTTTTTTTGTTAGTTTTTTAATCCATGAAATAATTAGTAGCATTTTCAGGAAAATTATTTAGTATAAACTGTGCATTTATTATATTTGAATCATCAATTTCTTAACTTTACCTTTGAGTGGGTTAAAATATTCCCTCACATAGGCACGTCCTATATATAGTAATTAATGCATTTATTTAGCACAAAGTTAGATCAAGATTAATGCACCTGGTTCTGAACTTAGGTCTTGGTTGCTGGGCAATGAACATGGACAGTCTAGTTGGTGCACTCAAGTAATTCATTGCAGACGGGAAGACACACAAAAGAATTAAGTTCTTGAATCACATTCAAGAAAAGCCTGAACTTATTTTTGCAGTTTAAATCAAATCCTTACTTTTACTTTAAAATATAGCGGCAGCCAAATTCAGGGTTAGAAACAAATAATGTGTCTCAAAAACCATGTGCCATGTTCCATATTCCATTCCAGTAACTGACCTGTTGGCTCAGTGTCTCTCATATTTGTCTGATTCGGAGGACTTGATTAAAAACAATACTACCTTTGTACTACTCAAGCCTATAAGCTTACTATCTCCAGACATGTCCTAGGAATTCATATGTTGAACAGGAACTTAGGCACTTCTTTTTAAAGGAGTAATTTGAGAAATTACTTCTTAGGCACTTCTTTTTAAAGGAGTCATTTGAGAAATACTGATATATTTCAGAAACTAGTGGCTGATTTGTTTTGTAATTCATGTTTTTATCTCTTTATTTGGTAATGTGGGGTTACATTGCAAAAAAAAAAAACCCAGTTTAATTCATTTTGAAGCCAATTGATTGGATTTCTAATACTGACATCTACAGAAATCTATTACTTCTACTGTTCAGAAGTAATAAACAAATCATACTTATTTAGAATCATATAGTACTGTTCTTCAATTTTATGATTTTGGAATAATTGTTCTACTAGTACTGAGATATTCTAAATGTGTATTATTTTTCCCTAACCCCATCTTTAATACTGAACTCTAAAGTTAGAAAGAACTGTATAAGTGTAGGAAAAAAGCTATGAGGTAAGTCTAATATGTTATTCTTTTGCGATAAGATCAGTCAGTGATGTTTTTAAGTCTTTCAATTATTGTATAATTCCTTTCTTACTATCTTTCCTTTTCTCCACATTCTATTAAGTTGCTTGGAGTAAAACTACTTATGATCTATCCCTCAGTCCAGCAGTTTTCATCTACTGGCACATATCAACTAATTACTAAATGTAAACTAATTACTAACATTCTGCAGCATACCAAAAATATATTTTTGCCAATCTGACAAAAATAAATATAATTTGATTCATTCACACTAGGCAGCTATTGTTCTGTTGGCTGTTGTCATTTTTTTATTGAACAATCTAATGGAAAGAGGCCAGTGAAACAACTAAATAGTCAGTTATTGCATGTTTTAAAATTTCTTGTAGCACACTGGTTGAGAATCACTGGCTTAGTCTGATACAACTTCATTTGAAAACATTTTAAAAAGACTACACTAGAAATGCTTTAAAACAAATCCCACTAAAAGTAGTACCAAACACAAATAATTGCCTGTAAAAGCAGTGGTAGTTAAATTCAACCACATGTAAAATTTATTTCTTTTGAATTATGAAAAAGAAGTAAAGGAAACAAATACGTAATTCTTATCCTACAGAGACTACATTATCTTTCAATTCATAAAACAGATTAAATTACTTTGATTTCTATTGATCTGGATATAGAAGTGACAGCTGAAAAA
>PVKM010015028.1:0-28352 GCA_004027735.1 Carollia perspicillata | reverse complement strand
GTACCTCCTCCCAGGCAGCCTTTTCTGATTACTGCTCTACCCCCAGCAAAATTGCCCAGGCCCTCCTGTGTACGCCCATTTTCCTTAGGCAGACTCCTATTTATTCAGCACACACTTATTGGGTGCCTTTCAGGTGAGAGGACAGTGGCAGGGGGAAGGGGAAGCATGAAAGGAAAAGGACAGAAGGAGGGGGGCATAATGCACAATCTAACAGTCACTCAAAAGTACTCACTGGGTCTTTTCTCCATTCTCAGCAAGGACCCTCCCCCTTTCCTTGACCCCACAATGGCTGCAGGTTTCAACTGGGGTGGGCCCCCCACTAGGCTACTTTAGCCCACACAGCCCTGTATCCCTCACAGGCCAGAAGAGAGGGCTCTGGGACGAGCTGTAGGTCCAGGGGTACCAGAACAGACAAATCTACAGGCCCCTCCTTGTCACGCCGAGTCCCTCTGAGTAGAAGTTACAGAGGCCTCCTGTAAGGTCTCCCCACCCCCGTGGGAAGGCTATGAGGCCAGGCTTGTCCTAATCGCTAGAGTTAGATTCTCTTAGAGGAGCTGGTGCCATAACCCAATGTGCAGAAGAAAACAGCAGACACGTGGGACCGGGAAGGACACTGCCTAAATGCCCTCAAGCCTTCCTCCCCCCTCTTTTCCCTATTAGTGTACAAATAGCCAGAAATCTACAATGATGTCCTCAAGTAGCCATCAGAAAACCGTCACCTTTCCATCATCCTAAGGGAGCAAGATAAGCATTAATACTGGAGGGGAGAGGAGGTCTGTGGCCTGTGTCCATCACCGTGTTTCTTTCCCGAGAGCACCTCACAAGTATCCCACATGAAGGCACAGACAGACAGGTCGGCAGTTACACCAGCCAGCCAGAACCCTCGTTTCCAAATACTCAACATCTCTGGCCTTCAAAAATCTCCTCTGGAGTTTTCCATTCCTTTTGTTGTCTGCTTTTGGCTCAGGTTTAACTATAAATTTAGAAGTCAATACATGTATCTTTGAAAATGGATTTGTTCCTTTAATATGAGGTTACTTGGTGGGATAAGAGAAAAAAAAGAAGGGTGACTCATTCTTTGGTGAGCAATGCAGAGAAAAGATCCTGAGCCTTGTACCGGGATTCTTCTCAACACACTTGCCCAAGGCTCCTGGCTCAGAAGGGAGAATGGAACAGAGAAAACCATTCTGCAGGCTGCTCCCAATTGCCCGTAATAACAGAAAAGCAAGAGATAAGAAACAAATGAAACCCCTGGAGCATCATAGATTCTCATTGCAGCCAAGAATTCCTATGTACTCTCTCATTCGGCCTTCACACACACACGTGCACGCACGCACACACCAGAGCTATTACCCAACAGCAAACCTGGCTTGACCTTCATTCCTGCTCCATGCCATCTATGGGCACTTGCTGTCAGAGCGCAAGGGAATAAGCCACAAGATGGACAGAAAGAGAAGATGAGGGAGTCAGGGGCCTGGATAATTCATCGAAAGGACCATGAGAACAGAAACATTAATGAAAGAGGGGGCTCAGGGATTGTTGCCAGGGCCCATCACCTGTGCTCAGAGCTCCAGGGAAAAGGCAAGTTACTCGGTGTCAGGTATTATATAAACTGTTCCCATGTGTTTACCCCTTTGTGGGTTGTTTGTGGGAAAATATTAGGCACCAAGTGGCATCTTGAATCCACCCTTAGGATGCACTCACCCTACTCCCAAGCCCAAAGTTAGGCACTACATGATCAGAGAAAACAGTCATTTAGAGACAATCGCAGCGCAACTGACGTTTAAAAAAGACTAATCAGATGGTGGGAAAACATCTCATGCTGCCATGCCAGGGAACAACTATCTGGAGATTTTTCTGGGGTTTTGGGTGATCCACTCTTCCATTCCAGCTCAAAAATGAACTTGAAACAAGCCTGGGTCCAATCTCTTAAGACCCTAAATGCTGATGGAAGGGCTGTACCGAAACCCCACTGGATCTGTGGGGACCGCACGATGCAAGAGCTCATCGGAGGACAGACGTCAGGCCGAGAGCAGCCCAGCCACACGGCAGCATATTTTCCACCTCAATGTGGTCCTCACGGCCAGAACTGCAGTTTACAGGCTTACGGTGTACAAGGCCTGGAGAGTTATCGTGGTCTTCCATCACAAAGAGACCAGTATAAAATTTGACCTTGTCCTAATCAGATCACCAAATCAGCATGGGCCAGGGGCACAGTGACATGACAAGTAAAAGCCTAAACACACCTGCCGTGGCATTTCCAACGGACAGGCTTATGAAGACACGTCCTGGAGGAGGTGTGAGGCGTGATGCACTAGCAGCGCATCTATAGTGAGGACTAAAGCACATGTGTGTGGTGTGTGCTTTAAATTTTTACAAATCAAGCCACGTGTACTACTGTTTATTTCACAAAGAGAATATCTGGTTCCCTTGGCTAAAAGGTAACTGTGTGTGTGTGTGTGTGTGTGTGTGTGTGTGTGTGTACACCAACACTGTATCAAAAAGGAAATACATCACTGAGGCAGGTAGAATGAAGTGGAGCATTTTATTTCTGGAAAACAAACCTAAGTGAGTCTCACCACATCACTCACATAAGGGAGTCTCATTTGTCACACACAGTGTGACTTTTCTTTCGGGTTTCATGAAAATCAGATGCAGACACTAGGCGACATGTGACGAGTACTCTCTGTTGAGTATGCCTTTCCTATGAAACAACACCTCCACGCCCCCTAAAAATGTCCCAGCAGTGAGGAAAAGAACGCAGACTGACTCAACAAATCATGTATTTTAAATTGTTAAGAGAAAACTGGCAAAAAGAAGTGTCAAAATATCTGATTCCCTTAAAAATATTATTTATGAGTTTACGCGTTTCAAAAAACAAACGGCCTTTCTAGGTGGTAGCAAGATAACACTTAATTGCAACTGAGTCTCTCGCCATGTAATAGCTGTTGCATTGAGAAATCCTCAAGTCAAAAACAAGAAATCAGGGAATCACAAATCTGCAGGAGAAAAGGCAACTGCAGGAGGCCGAGACACTGGCGGTGAGGCTTTACATCTGCTGTAGTCTAAAAACCAAAAGTCAGGCTGCAATTGATTTATTACACTATCAGGTCATTTAAAAAAATAGAACGCACTGGTATACACACCATTGTTCTCTGAGCTCTATAAATGTGAGCGTACAAATGTGCCAGGATTTTAAATACCCTCAAAGCACACAGCCCCGGAGAGAGCATCCACATAATTAATGCTTTTTCGTTCCTCCTATAATGCCCATTTAACCATCACAGTTTGATGACTTCGAGAATAATTATGCCCCAGTGTGACTCCTCTGGATTCCACTCTCCTCTCTCCGCTGCATGTCAGAAACCCGCAGGTGCGGAGCTCCCCGGCAGGCTGGGCAGTCCACCGCAGAGCCAGGACGCACTGCAATGTGAACGCGCCCCTAGCCTCTGACCATGAGTGGACACTGGAGAAGAGGGATGGGAAAAGGTGCTGGGACTCCCTCTAATGCCAAACCTCTTGGAATAACATGCACTCCTTTGCATATCCTCTTCAGGGGTGCAGTTGTTCTAGAAATTCTGAGCCATCTCCTTTCCCAGTCACCAGTGTTACATAAACAATGCCCACAGGCGATATGGTTGAGGTGAGTGCCCAACTCGGTGGTCACAGCTGATTAAATGACACGTACTGAAGTGTTCCTCATGCTCATTCATACAACGTTTCAAGTGTTGTAAATTCCCTGGCTGCACACTTACACAGCCACACAGGCAGAAATAAACGAAAGTCTACTTCAGCAATCTAGAAACGCTAGAACTCGGTCAGATCTGAAGAAGCGCACATGTAAAAGGATGAATGTGGCGTGGACTGCCTCATCTGGGTGACTGACACCTGTCATGTGAACCCCCAGAAAGGTTCTGATGATACCAGAGGTGCCCAGCTACAATCTTGTGTTTAAACTTTATTGGAAAGGGTTCATCTGAAAAGGTATAAAATTGACTGGAATGCCTTCCTCAGGCTTTTTTCCCCTCCCCTACTCCCCGCTCCATACATCCCAGGGTGAGACGATGCTTTACCCAGCACGTACTAAAGTTTAAATCTTGATCTTTGTGCAGAGATTGCCTTGGCAACCTCAAATTCTCTGTAATGCGTGTCACCATACGGGCAAAAAAAAAGGCATAAATACGTTTGTACGAATCAGAATTACAAACCTTTACATGAGTCATCCTCAATTGGCTGTTTGAAAGCTGTTATGTCACTGAAAGTGCAAAGAAATAAAACCACTTTATCCTGTTCGTTTCGAATTGGCGCAATTTTCACAAAGAACCACACAGGTGTCCCTGAAAGAAATATCAAAAGGTCGGTCAGTAATTTGCATTCTCATTTGAGGGGCTATGGAAGCAAAGACTGGGGAATGAATAGCTACAAATATTAATTCACTTTTTAAAAAGCTTCGTTTCTTCAGGTGCTGGGGTTATTATAGCATTAATTTCTCTTCTCACTGGAATAAAAACTTTCACAGTGACTACTCAGTGGGGCTTTTCTTTCATTAAAATAATTTTGTAAGTGCAACTCTCTTAACTCATGAAATGATTGGAAAATGGGTTGAAAGTTTCCCTCACCTCTGGTAGTAAGTAAGGCACTAGACCTGCAGACTTACCTGAGACCATGTAGTGGGCAGGCAAAGAGAAGGGGCAGAATGGGCATGGCCAGCATGGCCAGCAGGCCATGCAAACTCAAATTTCCCAAAGGGCCCCAAGGTCAAAATCCAGTTTGGGAATCCATCAGTTTGGTTCACATGCTCAATCAGCCATGGACCAAAAACTATGTTTCTAAGTCTCTCTCCCTAAAATAAAAATCCCAAAGGTCCAAACAATAGCAAATGACAACACATTAAGAAGGGAAAGAATCACCACAATGACTCTCCCAGCAAAGGCTCCCCCAGAACAGGAGGTTTCCAGGGGGGTTCAGGTGGTGATTACGTTAGTGCCTTACGGTACTCAGTGAATGCGTCCAACTTCCAGTCCTTGCTCCTGAGCGAAAGTGGGGGATAAATGAGCCTCTCCAAAGCACTGAGCTGATCCACAGAAGGAGAAGCCGGGCAGGGTTCATCTGACTGCCTTCTCAGATGCCCACTCAGGTATCTATGGCCAAATACCTACACAAAGTCAGCCTCTATATTCCGAAATATAACGAGGGAAAACAAACAAGTGTCTTCTATCTATACAGGACATCGGCAAGATGGACCAATCAATTCTGTGGCCCAAAATTAAATGAGACACAAAGTAATGATAAGTTCTTCCCTATCTACTTCTTGTATCTCCGTTCCTAAAAGAGGATCTGGCATATAAGAGCTTAATAACTATTTGTTGAATTCTGTATTACTGGATAGTATTTTACATACTATTTTACATACTATTTTATAATCATTTTCAAGTTAAAATACAGTAAATATTCCTCTATGTTGTTAAGTATTAGAGAGGCTTCCAGGCATTCCAGGCACTGTTCTCAGCATTTTATTTTATTTTATTTTATTTTATTTTATTTTAGGAGATAGCAAGCAAATAACTCACTGAATCTTGGAGATGGAAATAGATCCCCAAGAGGTCACCCGGGTCTCTCTGCCCGCAATCACATTAACCTCTATACTATACACCACAGACAGACATCTCATAATATTAGGATTAGCCGGCCTAATTTAATAATGAGTTTACATACCTAGCCACACCACTTACACATATGTAAGTATGACTAACCCATGTGAAACAGGCAGCAAATAGATTAAGTGAGAAATTTCACCTTAAATCTTAATTATCTATGTGTTCATCTGTAGTTCATTTTAATTCTCTGTCCATTTTCCCTTTCCATAATTTTCAGCTGCCATTTTCTGGGTGCTCTTAGAAGACCAGTGGGCTGTGTCACTAAGAAAAATGTGTTTTGAAAGGAAAATCCACCATACAAAATTCACAGATGGCATTCCAAAATCAAGAAAATGTGGCTTCTGAGTTATCCACTGTTTTGGAAAATCTGTGTTACTGCTTGTCCTAGTCTCCTACTCAGAAGTCGTAGGACTTTAAACCATGTTCAATTAAGCAACAGAAAACTCAGAAGAAAGCATCACACAACTGAGCCTACACAGCCACAGCCCCCAGGTATCTCCTAGCTGGTAAGACAAAAAGCAAACAAGTCAAAAAACCATTTTCTTTTTGTGCTACAGAAAACTTTAAGTGAATTTCTATTGAGGAGATAAGCCTGCAAGCACTTCTGATTTATTGAACTAGGAATAAATCAGATGAGAGGACACTTGGGCCTTTTTCCTGTGTTGGTAAATTGGGGGCAAGAATTGGACATGTGTAGCTCGGCCACTTCTCCCCCTCTACTCTCTTAGAGATTAGTCTTTATTCTGCTCTGCTTTTCCACTCTATAGATGTTAGGGGAGAGGGCAGAGGCAGGGAGGATGACTGCTAAGAGAACTGAAGTTCCCACTGCTACCCAGGATGGGTAGATAAGTCTGTCTGATTCCAGGATTTACTTTAAGAAACTGCTGACCTCAAAAAATAAAAGTGTCCATTATTTTACCTGTGAAAATGGGCTAATTTGGGAATAACAATTATAATTCTAGACAGGCAAGCTATGCAAACCATAGGCAAGCCTGAAGAAGAACAAAGGAGAAAAATGTTCTTTTACAGAGGAAAGAGGTGGGTTGGGGAGTGGGTGGGGATTCGTGAGTTGGGCTTTTACAAACACGGTCCGTTGGAGAAAACGGGGAGTTCCAAATGTAGTGCTTTTCATCGGCAGAGTTATGAAAAGGGCTGACTTGTTGCCAGGCAAGGAGAAAAATCTTCCTTCCTCCTGCAGGGATGGTAAAGTAGAAACATATTCCTGTTGGAGACTTGAGCTGTGGGTGGGTCTCTTCCAGTTTGGGGTAATTGACGAGGAAGTGGTAGGCCATAAGAGCTCCCCCTACAGGCCCTCCTGACTCCGTTTTAGTTGAGGTTTTCTTTATTTTCACAAAACTCACTTGCCCACAGATATGAACTACATTTTCCAGGATCAGCCTTACTACTCATAAAGGCGACAGTATAATCCCTATTTGCCGGATTCCTATATCTTTCTCAATTAGTTCTTTCTCAATTAGTTCTAATCACAGGGAGGGAAAGACAGCGCTGTGTAATGGCCCCCTCAAACCTTAACAATTGAGGACTGTTTCTTTAAATAAATCATAATCCACCCCAAGGAAATCTGACCCACTTTCGGTCTTGCATCTTCCACCCCACATTACAATGGCATCTAATGTAGTAGTATGCGTAGGGTGAATTTGGCCATTACAGTGCTCAACTCCAGGGGCCGCCATCCTGACGTGGTGAAGCTCAATGACCTTGGCAGGGTAGCTAGCTGCTCTACAAATGCTTCCTGGGTTTCAAAGGAATAAATTCTGCTTCCAGCATCTTCACAGTCACTTAGACCTGCCTCTCTTCCAAATAATCGCTACTCAATCTAGAAAAGCAAGTACAATGGGCTTAAATTTTCACTTCTGAAATTCTTCTGAAAAAGAACATGAGGACCTCCCAGATGTCACAGACTAACTTTTCCTCTTAAAAGCAAGGCATTTTTAACTAATGAAATATTACTCTAAGTTTCAATATATTAAACAATTTCTTCCAGTGAATATGAACCATCCAGAGCCTGGAGCCCCAGCCACCCAGTTTCCTTTCCACCCCTCTGGAGGCCCCCAACAATACTGCCCAGCCCTTTGGCTCTATTCAGACATAGATCCGCCCAGAGGCAGAGGCCAGGGCAGTTGGTCTCCAGGGATCTCTCCTAGAGCCCAGATTCTGCAGCAAAAATCCATTCCATCAAGATCCAAGAAATAAAATAGATGCACAAATACACACACACACACACACACACACACACACAATTTTAAAAAGAGTTTAAAATTCTACCTCCTCACCTAAGTAGCTACAGTGGAAAAACCAACAAAAGCAAGTACTTCACGTCCTGTTTCTGTGAAAAGGACAAAGGTCCAATCATAAATTTTCTGTTAAAAGAAGATCAATACACAAATCTGGGAGAAACACAGCATCTGGCAGTCCTACTGAGAGCCAAGGCTGCTGCTGCTGCTGCTGCCAAGGACGCCCAGTGGAGGGACAGTTCAAGTCAGGCTCCTCCTTCTCATCACTCTGCAATTCTCTCACCCCTACATGGCTCCATTGGGTCATGTATCGATGAGCCTGACAATCTAGCCTTGCTATGGGGTTTCTCAACCCCAGCAGTCAGATAACAAAACAACAAGGCTCAGGTGCATGAGAAAATTTTTGGCCTCCATCAATCTTCTCCCTACTCTGGCCTTCCTCCCAGGTACTTTCTGTAACCATCCAGCCAGGCAGCCAGGACACATTCAACAGCAGCATAATCAACCAAAGTGCTGTGATTGGCTCTTGGGAGGGGCTGCATGTGCTGGGCCATTTGGATAGGTCCAGAGACTGGACTAGGGCATGGCAGCCTGCCCCCGGGAACAGATCAGTTGGTCTGCGGTCAACTTCATTAAGACAAATGACGAGTGCAGAGAGGATGAGACAGCAACAGGAGGATACAGCGGCCACTGGCCATTAGAACAACTGATTTGGAATCCTGAGCCCTGGATTTGAGTCCTGTATCTTTTTTTTATTTTGTGGCTTGGCCATGTCACTTGAACTTCCCTAGGAATCAGTTTCCTCATTTGCAAAACAGGAATAATAAGACTACTTAAGATTAAGTAAACATATACTCATGTTTGATACATAGATATTTAAAATGATTGCTTTGCTTTCTCCCTTCCTTTTAAATTCTTTATCCGTGAAACTGAAATGCTCAATCTCACCTCCTAAGGTTGTTTTAATGACTTATAAAGATAATATATCTCGAGGCATTTAATGAAACTCCGAAGCTGCTCCCACCTGTTCTGCAGGAAGAGGGCCAGTCTCAACCATAACAAGGGGAAAGCTAGAGAAATCAGTGCTTAAACCTTGACATAAGGAAAATTTGTTTGAAGAGCAAAAAGCAAATCCTAAATAGAGATAACTGCACTGTGTGTAGATAAGAAGATTCAATTTTGTAAGATGTCAGACCTCCCCATTTAATATATAAATTTAATGCAATTTCAATCAGAATCTCAATTGTTCTTTTTTCCTTTGTTTTTCTTGGAGCTTGAAGAATTGCTCCAAGCAACTTGAATTTCAATTCAAATTGAAAAATAAAGGTGGCCATGAAATTTCTTAAACTTTTATAAAGAAAAATGATAGGAACTACCTATTACAGTAATTAAGAGCCATTGGCACCGGCCCTAAAGCAAGCAACAATGAAAATAATTCTGTGATTTATTGAGGGCTGACAATGAGGCCAAGCCCTGACACATCATGGTTTGCTTCTCATAACTCTGTAAGGTGAAGCTGCTACTGAAACATTATCCCATTTTAAATACAGAGAAGGCCAGTGGGAAAGCATTTTTAACCAAACTTACATAGATAATGAGCTACAAAAGGCTTCTTGGAAAAGGAGAGGAGAGTAACAAATCCATGAATGTGTGAGAATGTAGCATATAAAGAAAATGGCATTTCAAATTAGAAGGAAAGAGCTGGATTCTCTAAAAATCATACAGAAATCCTCCCTTATCCGTGGTTTTGCTTTCAGTGGTTTCAGTTACCTGAGGTCAACCACAGCACAAAAATATTTAATGGAAAATTTCAGAAATAAACGTTTTATAAGTTGAAATCGCACACTGTTGTTAATAGTATGATGAAATCTCCCACCATACTGAATAGTGATGAAATCTCACGAGATGCCGCTCTGTCGCCCAGGAAGTAAACCATCCCTTTATCTAGCCTCACCACCACACTGTGTGTGGTGCCCATCCACTAGTCACTTAGTAGCTGTCTCGGTGATCAAATTGATTGTCATGGTACTGCAGTGCTTGTGTTCAAGGAACTCTTATTTTACTTAGTAATGGCTCCGAAGTGCAAGAGCAATTCAGAATGCCAGAGAGAGGCCATACAGTCTTCCTTTGAGCACAAAGGTGTATGTGCATAGGGGGAAAAAACAGTATATACAGGGTTCGATGCTATCCAGGGCTTCAGACATCCACCGGGGGTCTTGTGATGTATCTATCCTCCACGGACAGGGGAGAGCTGCTGTTCTGAGATAGCTGAATAAACGGTGTGGGAAATAAATGAAGTTAGACTGCTGTGTCATATAATATATTAAAATAAATTGCAAATGGCTAATGCTCTAAATATTCAAACATAGCTATAAAAGTACTAGAAGGAAAAATGGAAGGCTATTTTTATTATTTAGATAAGGAGAAGAACTTCCTAAGCATTATATATATATCTCAGAAACACAAGGGAAAACAATTACATAAAAATGTTGTACCTATATTCGGTATTTTTTTAACCCTCACCTAGGATACGGTTATTGATTTTAGAGAGAGAAAAATGGAGGGAGAGAGAGAGAAACATTGACCAGTCGCTTCCCTTACGCTCTCTCACAAGGAATAGAATCCACAACTGAGGTATGTGCCCTGACTGGGAATTGAACCTGCAAACTTTCAGTGTATGGGACAATAATCCAGCCAACTGAGCCACTGGCCAAGGCTCTATGTAGTATTTTTAAAAGCCTCTAGTTAGACAGAAAAAAATTTTAATAGGAAAAGTATTTTTCTTTATGTGTGTGTTTTAGGATTAATATCTCTTAATGTAAGAAGCTCCTTGCTCTGAATAAGTAAACAAAACCCACTAGAAAAATAGGCAAAATATGATTGTTTTCCTATGAGATTTGTCTCCAGAACTAGATTTAACCTTCTCAAAGGCAGAGGCAGTTTCTTAGATCTGGATCTCTTTGGCTCGAGCCCGCAGGCCTACAGCAGGTATCACTAAGTACTTGGCCAGCAGCTTCTCCTTGCTGGCTTGACAGAATGCTGTAAGATGCCTTTCCCCGGGCTTCTCTGATGGAGAAGCTGATGCAGAGTTCCCAAAAACAGGGCCAGCAGCCTCGCCGTAAGTTATGGAGTCAGTCACACTCTGGGGAGTATGAACCGGAGGGTGTACTGCTTTCATTCGGGGCTGATACTTCTTAGTTTTCTTGTTTGAAAAATGGGGAAAGTAGCACAAGAGCGACCGCCTAAATATTTACTGAATGAGTTTATTAATGGGGACTGTCATTATGTAAGAAAATTTTCTAGCATACTGAGAATGAGTTAAGTAACAATACAAAATTATAGCACTACCAAAATTCCCAGGTTTATTGATAAGACTGGCCGACAGAAATAAACCTGTCAAATAATCCTTCCTTCGAGATATGTGGTAGTAGTCCACGTACTCATTCCAAAACATACCATGAAGGCTTCTACTCCCAAATCCCCGAGAGATTAGACAAACATTAATGCTACCAATAGAAGATCCTTTCCACAGAGTTGTCCTTGCAAATACTAAAGAATGGGGGGTGGGGAAGAATCAAAACAATTTATTACAAGTTTATAAAAACCAGTAAGAAAAACCACTAGGATTCAATGAAATATATGGGCAAAGAATCTGAACAATTAACAAAAAAGGGTAATTTTGGGTTTTTTTAGATTTTATTTATTTACTTTTAGACAGAAGGTAAGGGAGGGAGAAAGAGAGGGAGAGAATCATCAATGTGTGGTTGCCTCTCACACACCCCCAGCTGGGGACTTGGCCTGCAACCCAGGCATGAGCCCTGATTGAAAATCGACTGGAGACCCTTTGGTTCACAGGCCAGCACTAAATCCACTGAGCCAAACCAGCCAGGGCCATAAAAGGGTAATTTTAAATGGATAGTAAGTAGGAAAAAAATTCAGTCTCATTAGCATTAAAAATACGCATTAAACAAAAAGATTTAATTGTAAGCAATTTGATAATTTAAGTTATATTGTTTAATGCTGGTGCAGTACAATGAGTCAGATGCAATTATCAAGTGAACTTCAAAATGGGTTCAATTCTCCAGAATACTATTTGGCAAAATGTCTCCAAAACCTTAGTCCACAATCTTTGACACAGTAATATTCAATTTCTAGGGTTTCATAATGTCTACAAATTATCTTTGCACAAAGATATTCACCTTAATATTGTTTTAATAAAGAAAATTTAGGGAAAATTTAATAAAGAAAATTTAGAGCCTTGTAAACAATAGAGGAAATATTATTTAAATTCTTTCTCAATGATGTTTATGGAGAATTTTAATGATGAGAAAATTTTTGCGATAAAGATTACATAATTGTATGATTTCAAATTGCATATGTCAAAATATCAATTATGTTACATGTGCACAGGCAAAAACTGAAAGGAAACACACCAAAAAGTTAAGAATATAGTAGTGTTCCTCTGAGTCTTGGAGTCTTTGCGTTGATTCTTTTTCTTCATTATACCTTCATGCATTCTCCATAGCGAAAATGCATTAATTTAAAAATGAGAGAGAAAAATAAACACTCGTTTAGACGATGACATTTCACATTTTAAAAATGTCAACGGGGGTGACTTTTCCCCCATGGGACTCTACGCTGCTTTAAATGCTGAAAGTTTCCATCTAATGAGCCACAAAGTTTGAAAGCAGAAGCCAAATCTGCCTCCCCCTTCCTCTCCTCCCATCCATGTCTTTTCAGCCCGCTTTTCCAGGACACTGCCTGTCAGTCCAGCCCACACTGCTCTCCCTGGCTCCCATGCCCTCACTCTGAATCATAGCCTTTTCTTTCATTCATCTGTTTCTTGGTGATTATCACATTCCTCTCAGAGTCACTGAACAAACGTTCACTGAGCATGTCCTCCAGGCTGGGCTCTGTGCTAGACTCTTGGTGTTCCTGGCAGGAAAAGCGGTGCTTCCCATGTCTTGGGCATGGCCTGGGGCTGGGCACATTAAGGGAAGAGCCAGTCAGGGGGCACCACTGACAAAGCCCTACACTCAGTCTCCTCCCACTGTCCCCGCCCCCCAGACATCTCACCATCTCAACTGCCTCTTCTCCTGAGCAGGCCTCACCCATCTTGTCACCAAGGGGGACCCCTACCGGGCCCCAACCTCCAGTCCCCAACACTCCATTCCATCTCCACACTCTACCTGACTCATCTTTCTAAAATGAAAACCTACATACCCCTGCTCAAAACCCCTCAGTGCCCCTCACCTCCACCCTTGTTCCCCATCACTGCTGCTCCTAAGACAAATTCTAAACTCTTTAATGTGGCTGTGTTACTGGCCCTTACTAACCCTGTAGCCTCAGTGGGGCACCTCTCATTTCCTTACACTTTTATGTAATTATACTCCATGAGTTTTGCTGGAGCCTTTCTAGGTATCAGGCACAATGCTGGGTGCAGGGTATCGGCCATGAAAAAAGACACACCCTAGGTCTGGATTCAGTCTTCACTGTAGCTGCCTTCTGTCCTGGCTACTCAGAGTGTGAGGTGTGGACAAGAGCATTGCCATCATCTGGGAGCAGAATCTCTGCCCCTTCCCCAGACCTACTGAATAGAAATAGTTCGATTTGCAGTTGTTTTGTATCTCTTGAAACTTCAGTGCTCACTCTCACCTGTTGCCTCTCCACAAGCATTCCAATGGCCTGGGGTACTCTCTGCTCTTCTGTCTGCCTAATTGCACCTATCCTTCAGTTTCTGCATGGATTTCCTGTCTGCTAGGAAGACTTCCTCCCCTGACCTCCTAAGGCGGGGATAAGTAACTACCTTATGTGGTGTCACCATCAAAACACTGCCACTCTGTCCTGCAGATGCTGCCCCCGCCCCTGCAAATGCTCTAAGAGTAGAAGCTGAATCTATCTTTCCAAAACCATATCCCTGGCAGCAAGCCTAACAAGTGTCTGACATATTGGTCAATAAAAAGCTGTTGAAAAAAGCATAGAACTTGGTGCAACTGGAATATAATTCCCAGGCTTAACAAATAATTTTAAGTTTCTAAATTCCTCAGGAAATGGTAAATTTTGAGCAGTTGGGGGCGTGAGCAGGTTCCTGGGAAGAAACTAGCACTGCCTTCATCAATCTCATCCTTCACATGTTATGTGTAGACCTAGCCTCTATGGAGCCCCTGCAAGCCCAGCCCAGCAGACATCTCCATGTGAATGAGAAAGAGAAGCCCCCCCCCTCCCAGACCAGATGCAATTCTAGGCCAGGGGCCGTGGAGGGCTCAGCAAGCAAACCACAAGTTGGCTTCCAGTTTCCCACTATGTGTGGTATCACATGTGCCGGCCCCACCTTGTGCCCACAGTCGCACTGTCCCCGTCTAAGCAGAATGGCTGCGCAGCAAGCACTGGAAACCAGCTCTTGGCTCTGCATGACCTCAGGTGAGGAATTCAACCAGCGAACTTCTTATACAATGGAGCTAAGTAACATCCACCATGCCTCCTTCACGGGGCTTAGAGAATGAACGTTTTAAAATAGAGTGGAGTCATGCCTTCCACAGACTTTACTCTCTAAAGCCAAAGGATGAGGTAAAAATTGCACTGTGACCAAAATCATTGTTGAAAATGCTTTAACACCACGTGTGAAGTAGAGCCCATGCCCAGGTTGACATGCGTCAGTAAGCCCACCTCCATCAGTCTCCAAGAAGGGGAGAGATGCTGATTCTTTGTAGCACACAGTGGGACTAACTGGCCTACATGCAGAGGCAATGTCTACCCGAAGTACAGAACTTCATACACCAGAAGCACCTTCACGGCGATGAGATACAATATGAGACCTTCACCCCTGGAGGAAGAGGGAATTTCCTTTTCCCATCTCACGCTCACTTGGGAGCACATGCTCACTGAAGGGAATGGCAAGTAAAATCACCAACTCAATTTAATTATGTTTCCTTTTCTTTCCCTTTTGTGCCAAACACATATAGTTGAATTAGAGCAAAATAAATGCATAGTCTAATGAAGCTTGAAACCTCTGAAGCAAAATATAAATGTAGATGTTATTTTGGACACCAGCCCAATTTGTATTCTATGTCATGGGGAAATCCAGACTTCGGTACACAAAGCTGTCAGTGTAGAAAACCTTTAACTTACTCTATCACCTGGATACACGTGCGGAGAAGGCCACTGCCAGCACCCTCCTGGTCAGAGCTGTCGCTTCGAGTTGTGTTCTCCGTAGTGGAAGGACTGGCAGAGAACCTTGCACAGTCTTTCACCTCATGGCTCTTATGCTGAGTAGTGAAGCGGGCAGCGAGACCCACTGGCTGAAGGAGTGAGATGGAGCAAAGCAACATCTCTGACACAAAAGCTACAGGGCCAACCCGCTCAAATTCATGGATGCCCAGAGCTGGTCTGCCCGGTCAGCTGCTGCATGGGCCTCCAAGTGAACAGTCCTTTCAGTTGCCTACTCCAACACGCCAACAGAAAAATAGTCCCCACTCCTTCCAGATAAAAGCAGTATGTGCCCTCTGCTTTCCAGAGCAACACATCACTCTGAATGTCACCAAAATAAACACGTCCTCATGCACCGTCTGGGCCACTCTGGGAATGTTCTATTGCATCTGTTACCTACCATTCAATCCTACATATAAAGAACAGGATTCTTTATAAACAAAATAGCATTTTTAGAAACAAAGCACTCTTCAACATCTCTGCAGCCCACTGTGGCCATACGCCCCACTTTCCCTCCTTCCAATACAGCCAATCTCCATTCTCCTGAGAGAAAAGCAAGCTTGAACCTTGTGCATGGTGATGGACCTAAAGCTTCTTTAACATACTTTGGGGAAGTAATCATCCAAAATAAATACAAATTAACAATGCACTGTGAGCATTACTACTGTCTATAATGGAAAACGGAGGTCATCAGGAGAGCAAAATTTTATTCAAAAACTCATAATTGGGCACCTACTGGCATTACCTGCTGTGCCGAGTGCTCTAGGAGACGGATACAAAGATGACCTGCACACAGTTTCTGTCCCACCTCTTCCCTTCCCCCGAGGAGGGATACAGTCTACAAGTGCTTTAAGCCAGCAATTCACCATAAGTAAACCAACAGGAAAAACACTAACTCTGGGCAGGAAAAAAGTCAAGAAGTTTTGATTGGATAGTGACAAGTTCAAATGTTCCCATGAGGAATCATCTAACTCATCAGTCCATGCCGTTTTTTCCAACACACACAACGGCTTCAAGTAGCAATGTTTAGCTAATGGGACAGAAGAAAACCCAAGGCAGTAACAGGAAGAGGAGGTATTTTATGATGCCAGGCACATTAAGACATGGTTCAGAATAATCTGGATACTCACTGTTCTTCTTGTACATCAAAATTTCGAAGGAATTCATCTCATAGTTCTCAAATGTTTGCCGCACCTTTTCAATTGTATCTTTATCCGTCAGCTCCCCATACATAAAACTGCAAATCAACCAAAGAGCTCAAGTTAGATTAGCAAGTATTTATTGTTCTACCTGCATATGTTAAATATCTGTTCTATACCTAGCACTGTGCTATGTAGAACAAACACACACACACACAGATACAATAAAAACATTCAATCAAAGAGGATTTACTAATTCCACTGTGATGAAGATTCCATCAGAGTCCCCCCAAAATACACAGTCTAATAAGAGAGACCACTGGAAAAGGACAGGTCAGAAAACAGGATGACCAACACATAAGGAACTACCGAACACAAAACAGTCACAGAGCGCTGCCTGAGTGGTCGGAGAAGACTTCCCAAAGGTCAAAAGAAGTGAGCACTAAAGAGCAATGGAAACTAGCATGAAAAGAACACTCCAGGCAGAAGATAAGCACAAAGGTGCTTATCAAAGGCACAAAGTTGAGAGTGAGGTTCATTCTGGAACTGAATATAGTTCAGTTCAGTGGGACCAGGATACAGACAATGAGGGAAGATTGCCACAGAACACACAGAGAGGTGAACACAAGCCAGATGGTGAGGAGGCCATGGCCTTACATGCCATGCGAGTAATCTCCACTTTATCCTGAAAGAACTCTTAGCAGAGATGCAGAGGAAATTTGCACCATAGATTTTTTTCTTCTAATTCCCAAATAAAATAAAAAGTTTAGAAAAAAAATTGCAAAAGTTCACCAACTGAACAAGAACAGGGATGAAATTTGTTGCTCTAAACATTAAGACAGAGCTGAAGAACCAGAAGATTCCACTCTTTCTCCTACCCTCTGCCCCGCCTCACAAAAAATGGGGAGAAGCATTGGGTTATAAGAAAACTGAGCCCTGGCTGGCATAGCTCAGTGGATTGAGTGCGGGCCTGCGAACCAAAGGATCGCGGTTCGATTCCCAGTCAGGGCACATGCCTGGGTTGCAGGCCAGTTCCCAGCGGGGGATGCACAAGAGGCAACCATACATTGATATTTCTCTCCCTCTCTCCTTTCCTTCTCCTCTAAAGATAAATAAATAAAATCTTTAAAAAAAAAGAAAAGAAAGCTGAGATAAGGAAATCCTATAAATTCTTACCCTCTACTGCTCACGATTAGAGAAGAGGCTACTAAGAGGGTAAAGCAGCAGCATGGGGAAAAGTCAGAGAAAACTCCTGGGGAGCAGAAGTTCCTGCCTACTAGTGCTGGCTCTCAGCAGAGGCAGAAAATCCTCCAGACTGTCCATGTTCCTTGGCCCCCACTGACGGTGGTCTGAAACCCAGGGTGTGTCCCTCCAGGAATAGGATACACCAAGTAGGCAGAGCAACATGGCACAGGGCATTAATGAAACATGAAAGGGTAAAATCCACCTCCCAGTGGAGCTGGAAAAGCCAGTCCTCTGACAAAGGATGCAGTGAGCATCTATCTTGCCCAACCCAGGCCTCCAGGCAACAACAACCTGGACAGCAACACTCAGTCCTCAGGTCTTCGGTAACACAGAAGCAGTGGCAGGGGTTCCTCAACAATATGCTCCCCGTCTTCTAAAACCGTGCATACCAAATGCAATCTAACTTAACAGTGATGACTTACATCACAGAATTATAGAATTTCCCAGCTAAAAAGGACCTCAGAGGTTATGGAGTGTAATTCCTGAACCACCAGGTCAAGCGCCATGCTTATCTTGATACTGGAACAGCCTCAGGCTCACTGGAAGCTTCCAATTTCCAGCCCCCTCTAAGAAAAGTGTCCTAGCTGTGGACTTCATGAATTCTGTGTCACTTCCATTTATTACATCCCTTCCCAGCCCACTAAGAGCTGTTATTATCTGTGGTTCCTTTATACCTATCTCTTGTATATTCTGCCTTCAGGTTGTGTTCTTTGTCTGTACACCAGGAAAAGAAATGACCAAGCTTGTTGAATTATCTTTAAAAAGAAGAATAGATCAAGACTAAATTAGCCCTGCTAAGAACAAGAGGATTTCTCATAGAAGGTAAAAAACTTAAGATCTATGACCATTTCATTTAGCCAGTTGTTCAGGGGCCTTTTTAGCTTCCACTTTCTCTGAGTTAACATGCTAGATGCATGACCTCCATGTAAGTGATGCGAAGCTATAAATGCTAGCAATTTCCTTCACAAGGTAAAACAAATGCCTGTAAAATGGAGTCTTCATATGAAAGAAGTGCCATAATAACACCCAGCTTCCATTCTCTCATGTACTTTTTAAAGCTGTAGTGTAAGATTCCTTTGCCTGACCATTAGATTTCAGATGCCTGCAATGCAAGAATTAAGCAAAAAAGCTTCCTGAACCATAAGACATACAGATAGCACAACATATGTTTACTTTATTCTGGAGAAGGGACAGCTTCAGAGAAGTAAACGAGCTTCTTAGAATTGTATGTAAAAAAAAAAGTTGGCTCTATGAGCAAACATATCTGCTTTTCATAAAGTATCTGATTCTAGCCCATAAGAAGCAGGAATGGTAAGGAGCCCTGGCCATGTTGGTTGGAGTGTCCTTCTGTGCACCAAAATGTTGCCAGTTCAATCCCCAGTTGGGGCACATGCAAGATGTTCCTCTCTCATAGGTCCTTGGATGAGTACAAAAAAGAAAGAAAAGACAGGTAAGGAAAGCCTGCTTTAGTCCCACTACAAAGTGAAGCTAACTCTCCCGGTCTGTTCTGATTGCATATGCGCATATACAGATGCAGATCTAGACATAGACTCATAAGAGGATAAAAGCATAACCAGAACATAAGAGGATTCTATTGTATTACTTAAGAGTCGTCATTTCTAAACCTTTGAGCATCGGGGCCGGGGGGCGGGGGGGCCGGCAAGGGGAGACAGAGAGGGTCTTAAACTTTCTATTTCCCAGTCCTCAAAAGCTAAAACTAAAGAAAATGGTAATATTTTCAAAACACTTCCTATTTTCCACCAGACTTGGTTGACTTAATACTATGGAAATTCATCTTCTGAAAACAAAGACGATGCCTGAGTCAGACAGGTTTTCCATCCTTCATAGATGAATTGACTTCTTGATTTGGAAGGACTGGGGAAATGATTCTGCTTCAGGAAACACACTGAAGACAGAGGACTCAGAGAAGGAGGGGAGTGAGAGATAGCCAAGGGCTGCGCTGGGCGAGCCAAGGCCTTGCCAGGGAGCTGCAGGGAAAGGCCAGGCAGGGGGCAGACCACGTGTTCCACTCAACACCTCCAAGATGCTTTAAAAGAGCTGTTCTAACACCACTGCCCAAGGGTGCTGCTTGGTTAGTAACCCTGTCAAATACACAAGCTGTGCTGTTAGCACCATTTGCCTCTGCCTTTGCATTAGGGATCAGAGAGATGAGTAACTAGAATTAGAAGACTACAAAATATCAGTTCTCTTCTTTCTTTTGTTCCTGCTGAAAAGCTCTATGAACAAAACCCTCACCTCCAACACTAGTTATTCTTTCAAATAGTCATAAATCCTAAAAATTAATCATCTAAAATGTTATTTAAACTCCTTTGCCATTCAATTTTATCTAACACTTCATAAGCTTCTGAGTTCACATTTTATAGATAAAATTATTTTTCTGAGTTTTTCTAGGTCCCCCCCCCCATCTCACCAACTGGGAGCTCAGCAGTGTGGGAACCATGTTTTGTGCCTTCAATTTCCCCAACACACACAGTGTGTGAACTGGAGATGATCTTACCACAAACATTCCTGAATGAACACTGAGTGAGAGAAAGGCAATTCCCACACTGAGTGAGCCATTTTCTTTTTCCATAAAATACCATAATACATTGTCCAACAGAACAGCCCCCATCATAGATACCTGCAGGTACTGCTTTTCTGCATCACTTCTGCCCTGTGATATCCAGACAGCTTGCAAAATCCATCATTGCTATACACAATAGGCCAGTCCACTATCTGGGCATTCCCCAACACGAAATTAGTATCTGTTGAAAAAAAAAAGGAGGAGGAGGAGGAGAAAAGGGCACAGGAAGCAAGATATTAGTTGAGACTCAATGAGGACATAAATAATGTCAACCAAGCCAGGTAATTTTGCTTCCCTCCATAATAGTCCCTGGAACAGGAAAATGACCCTTCAAGGAATACAAAACAATAGTAATTTAGAGTGAATAATTTGAATGCAAATGCTAATGTTGCTATACTCCAAAAAGAAATTAGCAAAGGAAACACGCTTAACCAACCAACCAACAAATCCTGCAGAAATCCAGTGATTCCTGTGAGACATTTTCTAGTCTGAATTTTTGTTCTCAATAAAAGTATTCTGGTAATATAAAATAAAAGAACCCAAGATAATTTCATCTGGGCTCTATCCAACATCTTAGGCTTGTCAGTCTTTTGGCCTGAAGCTACAAATTGGCCTTGGTGATCCTGATTAACATTTGCCCATCCTAGGAGGAGAAGGACTTCTTAGAGAGACACAGGAAGGGGAACACAGGATTGCCTCTTGGAACATACACACCACAGACAGCCCTCCTCTTAGTGAGAAAGAGACTAGCCCCTCCTAATACTAGAGCTTTGGTGGAGATGCTCCCAGGACAAAACCATCCTGCTGACTTTGAGATTTTGTAGCCACAGAAGCTGCATTTCAGAGCTCTTTCATAGAGCACCAGATCACCATTCACCTCTGTTGCAGGGATTAAGTAGGCCAGATATGTTTGGCTGCTCGTCATATTCTCACCACTTCCCATACTTTTGAAAATCAAGTCTCCCACACTTTTTATCCTCAGGAAACCAATTATCCCTCTTTTCTTTTCAAGACCTTAAATTAAGCAAATAATATCCAGAATTTAAATGTAATCAGTATTTTAGCTTGGATCTCTCTTCTGTACAGAAGAGTCATCCATTCCAAAAAAGGGAAGGAAGGAAGGAAAGGAAAGGGAAGGGAAGGGAAGGGAAGGGAAGGGAAGGGAAGGGAAGGGAAGGGAAGGGAGAGAAAAAAAGATAGATGACAGGTACATACCCTTCTTTTCTTATAAATGGTATGGGTTTTTTTATGTATGCATACTACTTAGAGTGAAATAACAATGTACTAGTATAATGTCCTCATTTAATTGGGTGGTTAATTTGGTTTTAGTATAACATTTACAATTTATTCACAATAGGTACCCATTCCTTCCTATCTAGTGGGGAGTAGGAGGGAGAGGAAGGAGAAATAACTAAATACAGTAATCTATTCTTGCCAATGCCTATTTGAAAGAAACATAAAATACAACTTTCATGAAGTTCATTTGAAAACCTGCCAATTTCATAAACATGCTTTTAGTGAAAATCCATAACCAGTCCTTCCCCCCATCTCTCCCATATATTCTTGTACACAGGCAGACCTCAGAGATATTGCAGGTTTGGTTCCAGACCACCACAATAAAGTGAATATCACAATAAAGCAAGTCACAAGTTTTTTGGTTTCCCAGTATATGTAAAAGTTACGTTTATACTAAACTATACTCTATTAAGTATGCCATAGCATATGTCTAAAAAAAGACAATGAACACATCTTAATTAAAAGATATTTTATTTCTTACAAACACTACCATCATATGAGACTTCAGCAAGTCATAATCTTTTTGCCTGGTGGAGGGTCTTATCCCATGTTGATGGCTCTGACTCAACCCGGTGGTGGTTGCTAAAGGTTGAGTGACTGTGGCAATTTCTTAAAATAAGGCAACAATACAGTAGTTTACTGCAGTAATTGACTTTTCATCAATAATTTTTTATAATACGTGATGCTGATTAATAACATTTTACTCATGGAAGAACTTTCAAACTTGGAGTCAATCTTCTCAGAAACTCCCATTGCTTTATCAACTACAATTATGAAATATTCTACATTGTTTCTTGACATTTCAACAATCTTTACAGAATCTTCACCAGTAGATTCAAGGAACCACTTTCTTTGTCCATCCATAAGAAGCAAATTTTCATCTGTTCAAATTTCATCATGAGATTTCAGTAATTTGGTCACATCTTCACAATCCTATTTCTAGTTCTCATGCTATTTCCATCACATCTGCAATTACATCAACTTCTTCAAACTCTTGTTAATGTTACTATTTTGACCTCTTCACATGAATCACAAGTGTTCTCAAGGGCATCTAGAGTGGTGAGCTCTTTCCAGAAAGCTGTCAATTTACTTTGCCCATAGCAATTACTATCTATGGCAGGTTTAGCCTTAGAAAATATATATTTTAAATAATAAGGCTTGAAAGTCAAAATTACTCCTTAATCCACAGGCTACTGAATGGATGCTGTGTTAGCAGCCATGAAAACAACATTCATCTCATTGTGCATCTCCATTCGAGCTCTTGGGTAACCAGGTGCCTTGTCAGTGGTCAGTAATATTTTGAAAGGAAAATTTTTTTATGAGCAGGAGGTAGTATGCTTAAAATATTCAGCAAAACATGTTATAAACTGGTATCCTATCATCCACACTTTGTTGTTCTATTTATAGAGCACAAGCAGAGGATTTTCAAAATGATAAATGATTACCAGCTTCAACTTAGAGTGGCCAGCTGCATTAGCCCCTAAGAAGAGAGTCAGCCTGTCCTTTGAAGTATTGAAGCCAGGCATTGACTTCTCCTCTCTAGCTATGGAATTCCTAATGGCATCTTCTTCCAATAGACAGCTCTTTTGTCTACATAGGAAATCTGTTGTTTAGTGTAAACACGTTCACTAATTACCTTAGCTAGACCTTCTGGATAACTTCCTGCAGTTTTCACATCAGCACTTCCTGCTTCACCTTCTACTCATATGTTATGAAAATGGCTTCTTTCCTTAAATCTCATGAAGTAACCTCTGCTGGCTTCAAACTTTTCTTCTGCAGCTCCCTCACGGCTCTCAGCCTTCCTAGAGTTACAGAGAGTTAGCACCTTGCTCTGGATTAGGCTTTGGCTGAAGGAAATGTTGTGGCTGGTATATCTTCTATCCAGACTATGAAAACTTTCTCCATATCAGCAATAAGGCTATTGTATTTTCTTATAATTTCTGTGTTCACTGGAATAGTACTTTTAACATCCTTCAAGAACTTTTTCTTTGCATTCATAACTTGGTTACCCGTTTGGTGCAAGAAGCCTAGCTTTCTGCCTATTTTGGCTTTCAACATGCCTTCCTCACTAAGCTTGATCATTTTTAATTTTTATATAAGGCAAAAGACATGTAACTCTTCCTTTCACTTGAACACTTAGAAGTCATTGTAGGGTTATTAATTGGGCTAACTTCAATATTATTATGTCTCAAGGAATTGGGAGGCCTGAGGAGGGAGAGAGACAGAGAATGGCTGGATGTGGAGCAGTCAGGACACACGCAATATTTATTAATTAATTTCACTATGCTACATGGGTGCTTTCCATGGCACCCTAAAACAATTACAATAGTAACATCAGATATCCAAATATAACAATAATGAAAAATGTTAAATATTGAAACAATTGTCAAACTGTGATGCAGAGACACAACATGAGCAAATGCTGTTGAAAATAACACCATAGACTTGCTTAATGCAGGGTTGCCACAAACCTTCAATTTGTGTAACAAAAAAGAAGCATCTGCAAGTTCCAATAAAGTGAAGTGCAATAAAACGAGGTATGCCTGTACCTTCTGAGTGCCCACTAGGTCCCAAGCACAATGCAAGACCCTGGTCATATCTACCTTGGTAAGACATGGTCAGTGCACTACAAGAACTTTTCAGAACAAACAGACGTGTGCACGACTAACTAAAGAAATAAGTGAGAAAATGACTAATTCTGTTTGAGGGAAGTAAAGGACTGTGATTCAGAGGGACACAGTTGAACTTGCTCTAGGCCAGAAGGCTGAGTAAGATTCATTTACACGTTTTTGAATGCCTAATATGTAACCAGTACAGATGATGCAAGATGATATTTTAAAAATGAAAATATGGCACCTCCCTTTGGTAAATGTAAGAGGTTGTAGAGGAAGAGAACATCCTATGCAGAGGATTCAGCGTAAGTAAGTATCTGGCAGCAAGGGATGCACAGCAGACTGATGCAGACAAACAAAGGGCAGGCAGCCAGAATGGAGATGAGCCTGAAGGGCCTCAGGCTCAAAATCTTTGACCCTTAAGGTGGGTTTTTCTCTCCCTGAATAAATTCAGATGTCTTAAACTGAGCAATTAAGCCTTAAAAGAAGTAAAAATTCACTAACTTACTGCTAAGTGGATATGAAGCCTAGTCAGTTTAACTATTTTTCTGGGCTCCTGAGACTGTAACCAATTTCCCTCAGAATACCTAGAGTAGGAGGGAAAAATTGAGTGAACTTCCCTGTGGCGGATGCCCCACTAAGATTATGTGCTAAGAGGGAATTATAGCCAGTTACACTGATAACGGTTTGGCTACATGTGTTTATCTTCTTTCCTATCCTGTGCCTCACTAAAATAAAAGTCAATAAATTTAAAAGGTAAAAATCCACAAAAAAGAAGAATAGAGTAAAAATATCAAAAGAAAAAATGACTAGAGAAGCAGAGAAACATAGGAAACAAAGAATAATTTTTTAAATCCCTGTTTTTTCAAATATTCAGACAGATTCAAGAGATATTATATCCATAAGACAAAAACAGTATGCTGTGGTGTGTGGGGGGTTGGTGGGGAGCATTTGAGAGTAAACAAGAGTTCCCAAAAATTAAAAGTGAGTAAAAATTTAAAATTCAACATAAATGTTAGAAGATAAAATGAAATTTCACAAAGTGTGGTACAGAAAGAGAAGGAGACAAGAAACGTAAAAATCAAATAAGACATAGAGGATCAGTCCTGGAGGAACAATATGCATCCTAATAAAAACAACAGAGAGAAGAATACAAGAAAAGGCCAGAAGACATTTTTAAAATTTTAAATAATCAAATGTAATAGTAGAATAATGATATTTTCAGGTATGCAAAGATCTGAGTAATTTATTTCCCATATATCTTCTCCTAGTGAGTTACGTGATGATGTATAAAAAAATGTGAGAGGAAAGAAACAAAGAACATGGGAACTAGGGAAAAATAGCTCCAAATGTAGAAAGTGGGGGAAAATGTAGAAAGCTTTCAATAAATACATAACGGTCCAGAGAACATACATTTCAGAAGAGAGTTATCTAGGGATAAAAAACATAAGAATTCAATAAAGCTATATAATTTGGAGGGGCAGGGAAGGAAATTAGAAGCATTAAAAAAAAGCCGTGCAAGAAAAGAAACCAAAATATACTATGTCGCATCATTGTCATAATAATGTAAACATTTTATTAATTTCCAGTTTGTAAAATAAACACACAGTCAAACATGGAATCTTTAGTTATAAGTATCTGAATATAACCTCATCAATTCTAACACTGTAAAAATACAAATGATATGCTCGGAGAAATAAAAGAGAATAATCATGAGATGGTATCTAGAACTGCTTTAATAAAAAAAGAGGTATTAAAATTTTACTTAACATTGCAAAAATAACCAATAAGGGAGCAATATCATCTCAGGAGGTAGAAAGTAAATAAAATGAGCTAAAACTCAACTAAATTAACAGAAGCCACTAGATATTTAAAATTAATAAAACTAGAAATAGAGGTAAACACGCTTTGCCTCCACACAAAACTACAGCAAAAAAACACAACTAGACTAAAAACAACATAACCCAGAATTGTCAGGGAATCAGGCTGTGTGGAAGTTCAACAACCAAGGATTTAAAGAAGCCACATCATCCAGATGGGTAGGAGGTCAGAGACATGAAGAGGCAGGGAGAAAATGGAGATGCGCAGAGAGGTGTGGAGACACAGAGAGGTGCAGAGACAGCGATGAGAGGTCCACGTCCATGTATGGTGGATAAAAAACAGGAGGGATACCTCAGGACAGAGGTATCCCACCCCAGTTCAGACAACCCAGCCCAGAGTTCCAGCACCAAGAAGAAGAGTCCCCATTACTTCTGATGACAAAAAACAGAGGGCATTGGGGCGGCAGAAGAAACTGCGGGATTCTCAAGAGATTCCTCTTAAAGGGCCCAAACCAGACTCGAGACTCACACAGACCCACCTGCTCTGGGATTCACAATGAGGGCAACAGCTGGAAAGGCACTAGTGACAAATGGGGAGAAAGTGAAGTGTGAGCGCTAGGAGACAACTTCCTCCTGGGCAAAATTCCAGAGGCCAGGCAGTAGCATTGTCCCCTCTGTGAGCCCTCCCCGACACAGAGAAACAGAGTGGTGACACAGGTTGCCCTTCCCTGGCAATTACCTAAGGCTCCACCCCATACAACTTAACAGGTGTGCTTTTCTACAATAGGCCACACTACTAAGACAGGGAGTCTAAGCGGCTCTATCTAATATACAGAAACAAATATAAGGAGGCTGCCAAAATGAAGAGACAAAGAAATATGGCCCAAATGAAAGAACAGAACAAAACTTCAGAAAAAGAACTAAATGAAATGGAGGTAAGCAATCTAGTTCAAAACAATGGAGTTCAAAACAATGGTCATTAGGATGCTCTAGAAATTCACTGGGTACTTCAAAAGCATTAAAAACAAACAAACAAACAAACAAACAAACAAACCCAGGCAGAAATGAAGATTGAATTAAGTAAAATAATGAAAAATCTACAGAGAATCACAGTGGAGGGGATGAAGCTGAGAATCAAATCAACAATTTGGAAGACAAAGAAGGGAAAGAATTCAATCAGAAATGCAGGAAGAAAAAATAATTTTAAAAAATGGGGATAGTCTTAGGAACCTCTAGGACATCTTTAAACATACCAACATCCAAATCATAGGGGTGCCAAGAAGTAAAGAGGAAGAGCAAGAAATTGAAAACTTATTTGAAAAAATAATGAAAGAAAACTTTCTTAATTTGGTGAACGAAATAGACATATAAGTCTAGGAAGCACAGAGAGTTCCAAACAAGATGGACCCAAAGAGAACCAACCAAAACACATCATAATTAAAATGCCAAAGGTTAAAGATAAAGAGATAATCTTAAAAGCAGCAAGAGAAAAACAGATAGTTACCTACAAAGGAGTTCCCATAAGACTGTCAACTGATTTCTCAAAAGAAACTACAGACTAGAAGGGGCTGGCAAGAAGTCTTCAAAGTGTTGAAAAGCAAGGACCTACAACCTAGATTACCCTGAGCAAAGCTATCATTTAGAATTGAAGGGCAGATAAAGTGCTTCCCAGACAAAGTAAAACTAAAGGAGTTGATTGTCACCAAGCCATTATTATATGAAATGCTAAAGGGAATCATATAAGAAAAATAAAATAAAGACAATGAACATTAAAATGGCAATAAATTCGCAACTATCAGTAATTGAATCCAAAGAACAAACTAAGCAAAAAAGCAGAACAGGAACAGAATCATAGATATGGAGATCATTTGGAGAGTTATCAGTTGGGAGGGGGAAGGAGGAAAATAGGGGGAAAGGTGCAGGGATTAAGCACAAATTGGTAGGGACAAAATAGGGGGATGTTAAGAACAGTTTAAGTAATGAAGTAGCCAAAGAACTTATATGCATGACCCATGGACATGAACTAAGGGGGAGGATTGCTGGAGGGAATGTGGGTACTGGGTAGAAGGGGGCAAAGGAGAAAAAATTGGAACAACTGTAATAGCATAATCAATAAAATATATGTAAAAGAAAAAACTAGGAATAGTCGTGATGCATATTATTTAGAGACATGGAAGGAACTATAAAAAGAAGCAGCTAAAATTAGAACATGTGGCCTTTGGTGAGCAGGATGAGCAAAGAAACAAGATATAGGATGGCTGTTTTTCTTTATAGGCTCTTCGGTTTGATTTTTTAACCATGAGCATATATTACTCTGATAAAAATAAGTATATTCTTAATTTTTAATGAATTTAATCAGAAAAGATTAAGTTATTGATTAAATGTTTCATTTACTAAAAAATGAGAACAGGAGATATTTCAAGCTCCAGATATCATTGCAATTTCTCATAAAAGTATTCTGGGCATTCTTCAAAGGTATTCATCATTCCACAAGCATTCCTACTGTCCCTGGGGTGCATATTCACATATAGCCTTGTG